>JAOEHY010020815.1:0-20684 GCA_025447955.1 Psilopsiagon aurifrons
GTTTAGTGGGAGGTGTCCCTGCCCATGGCAGGGGGGTTGGAACTGGATGATCTTAAGGTCCTTTCCAACCCTAACGATTCTATGATTCTATGATGAGCTTCCTTGCAATGCACTTAGGGCAAAGTGGAGCCTGCTGCAAATGCAATAGCACCTTCTCAGCTCTGAAAGAAGGAAGGTATAAGACTGAAGATGCATCGTGGCAAAAAATGTTCTGTGTCTCCAGTTTCACAGGATCATTTGTACAACCTGCTTTGGTAAAATTGTAAAGTTTTCTTCTGTTTCCTACAGGATAGTTGAGCAAAATCCCTGCCATTGTAACAGTGTGGTCACCTAGTGCTAACACTTCGCATTACAGCCTGCATGTCTGAGAAGGAGTAGCTGAGAGATGCAGATAGCAAAGCATGAAGGGTCATGGGGTTAGTGAGGTTCTGAACTCTGGCCCCTTACAACAATTAGCAGAATTTTTTAGCAGCGTTTCTTCAGTTATGATGAATATTTGTTCATTTAATTCATCTTCTTGTTTTAAAGAAGTTCTAAAATACATGGCAGGCGTCCATCTCTGCCCCTGGAGAAAGCTGAATGCTTCTTTTCAGAGCCATTCTCATCTCTTCTGCCAAATGTAACTTCAGTGTGCGCAACTGCACGGCATTGACCAACCCCAAAGACAGGCTGAAAACTGTGTGGTTGTCTCTATGTGACCTGAGTGGCAAAGACCTATGAGTCAGAAGCAGCACCTAAGTGAGGTGGCACATTGAAGAAAGAACTTTCTCAGAGTGCTGGAGAAGACACAGCAACAAGGTGCAACTAGTGCCATCCTGCCTGTGTTCTGAATGGGGCTCCTATGGATATGGGATGCAGGGCCCAAAAAAGCTATTTGGCTTACTGAACTCTTTATTTTCAGGGGAATTGCTTTCAAGCAGCTGGTGGGATTGCCAGAGCCTGGGCACTGTCAGATGCTGCAGGCTGGTCAGGGCAGAATCCCTACCACCATGAATCAAATGCTTTTCCTTTGTCAGGTCCTGGGGAGAGATTGCCCATTTCTACAGGCAGGTACACCCAATAAACACTGGAGTTACCCCAAAGGAACTATAAAGATGCTTCTGACTTTCACTGCATGTCAGACATCTCGTCAAATAGAGGTCAGATCAAGTAGCATGCTTGTGTTTGGAGGATGAGAAGTCAGCTCAGTTTAATCAGCTATGAAAACAAGGCTCATTTTATTCCACTTTCTGAAAATGCTTTTGAGATTCATTGCACAGAGCCTACGTGGCAAAAATCCTGGTGTCTCCTATTTCTGTGAGCCCATTTATTTCAGATCCCAGTCCTGTCCTAATTTGAGACTGTAACTCTCAAAGACTGTACATAAATAGACAGATCACTACTTCTCTTCCAGAAAGTAACCTGTCAGCTGAGCTCTGTTTAAAGAACAAAAAGCCCTTGCAGACAGTCTGTGCCCATGGATACACTGAACCAGATACTGTTTTTCCAGTGAGTGGCTGAAGCTAAGATAGTCTTATATTGATGGATGTTTTCCTTCCTCATGATGATTATGGGTATCGGTGCCTTTTTTTACCATACCTCTGTGTAAACGTCCAGGCTGACAACTACTGAGAAAGCATTCAGGAAGGTTTGAATGCATTTAGTTTCTAAAAGTGAGGAAAAGCAATCCTTTTTTACACAACCCACAATTAACCTGGGGAATTCAGTGCTACTCAAGATTGAGGCTAAATTTACAACTTCCAAAGTAAGATTTTATGTTTTCTGTAAGTATTAAGGTCTTTGTTCTGTGTATATACAGCAACAGACAGTAGACAAAAACTGCAGCTCTGAGGGCCTACCACTGTGTAGATGGACAAGCAGATAAAACACTATAGCTGTGCCATTCCTGACACAATGATGACAAGTTTATCGGAACCTTCTTAGTAGTTTTAGTGCTGTATTGGTTGTGAACAAGGGCTTGTCGAAAAGTCTGTGTCATACTTTCAATGAACATGCTTTAAAATTCACTTTAATTGAATCCACCACAAAAGAAGAATCTAGGCTGCGAGCAGCAATGTTAAACCTCACAGTCCCCAAGCCATAATCCCATAATTAACTGCTGGAGGTTACTGAAAACAATCTTAGCAATCAGCCTTAGCATCGTTACAAATGATTTGTTAGGAACGTCTTTGCAGCGTCTTCTGAGGCCTCAGAGAGTGAGAGAGACTTCAAAGCTAGGTCAGTCATCAAGAGTGCCTGTTCCTAGGTCCTGCATTCCTTTGTCTCATAGACTATATTTTTCTTCCAGAGGCAAAGGTAACCACTCACCACTACATTCTTTGCAGTTTCCAATGGGTTCTTCTACAATGGGCTTTTAATCTGGGATAAGTGCGCTGTCTGATCAGCAATAAGCACTTCAGGAATACCTGACAATTGTATTTGTCCAAGTAAAATTCTACTGTACTTTATTATCTCAGAAGTTTTGTTCAAAGACTTGTATTGGAATAGTGGATTCCTTGAACAGGGCACTTGTGGTGACAGCCATTGACAACTTGCCTTTACTACCCCATATAATGTGTTCAGAGCTTGCTAACCTGCAGCTGGTTATCTGTTTCCTTCTTCTCTATGGTTTAATATATATGTGAAGTTGGCCAATGAGAATTCGCTCGATAGCAGATGGATTACTAGCAAAATGGAAGCAGGAAATTCTGTAAGGCTGCTTAAAGGATGTTTTGGGCACAGTGGTTTCCCATTAAATCCATTGAGGTGCAGTGTTTGCTTGGACTGTGAACATTCTGTGGGAGGCTCATTCATCAGCGCCAGGGAAAATATCATCTTGGACAATACAAATACTATAAATAACAGAACTCTGAAACTGCCTTTAGTGAGATCCCAGCTAACAGCTGTTGAACATTAAAGCAGAATTTAAAGGCCTTCACAAAGCCACCTTTTCACTCACTGAGGCCTCTGGCTCATTTATCTGGTTGATTCAGGACAGAAAAAGAAATTCTATTTGTGCCTGATTAAACATACTGAAATATTCACCAGTAATGCCCCAAAGGATGTTGGATTACTTCCCCATACTGCAGGATTTAAGTTAATCACTCCTATATTTTGTTTAAAAAGTCTTCTGCCCATCACGAGTAAAACCATCTCCTTTTGATAAAGTTGGCAACTGGTGATAAGGAAAGAACTTTTACTACAAAGTAACTAAGGTGAGAGGCAGAAATAACTCAGCTCAAGAAGCAGCTCTTCCCCTCCATACAGTGAAGTCTGCACAAACTCATGGTTACAGTCACCTCCCTGAGTAACTCGTGCCAGACTGCCTTTGCAAACACTTGTTCAACAGCAAGGTACTGAAATAAAACCAAAACATCAGAGTGATCCTCTTTTCTTAATGGGATAGGAGATAATTTGCAGGAAAGATACACCACCTGCAGCAAAATTCCTTTGGGTACCACCCCATAAAAATGCAGGCTAATGAAGGGCCATGGCCTATATTCACATTCTGGGACTGCTGCAGCTGACTTTGTTGCACACTCAGCGTGGCTTGTCCCCTCTCCCTTTTTGCCTCAGGATTACATTTCTGCACCAAGCTGTGGTCAGTGAATCAAAAACCCAGGAGTTAGATTGGGGGGATGCTGATCTCCCTGGCATCATGGACAGTGGCAAAACCTCAACCAGAGGTGTTCCTCCCTTTGTTTTACCTTATAGTGATGCTGGGGGCTGCTGTCCCTAACTGCAACATCTGGTGCCATTTGAGATGGGCTAAAGATCGAGACACTACACGGAGCTGCTAGAAGGACACACTGAAGCTCCTCCCCTTTCCATAAAAGTAGATGGAGTCCAGGAAAAATAACCTCAAGCTTCTAATTTAGCACCAGTGTTAGACACCTCACATGGCTTCACATGCTTCAGCAGCCACCCTGTGTGAGATGAGTGGAACTCCCCCCCAGAGCTGTTGCCTGAGGAGCTGTTGGTGGCACTGTGCACACCCCACCTTCTGAAGCTTGGCTAAGCACTGAAGAGCACGTCTGCTTGTTCAAAGCTACTGGAGTCTTCAGTGGGAAGACTGGAACATTTTAATGGGAATGGTTCTTCTCTGAAGAGCTCCAGAAAAGCCTCTGGTGAGGTCTGACCCTATCAGGGCTGAAGAACAATCGGGGCTCCTATTACAGCCTTTCTCTGGTCCTTTTGCTTTCAGGGCTGCTGCAGAGCCCAGGGATCCAGATATGTTAAAAGATAGTACCACAGAAAGCAAAGAACCACAGCCTGCCTCTGATATCACTGACTCTGTGTCTACCTCGGTTTTCAGTTTGTGAAGGGAGGGGTGAATTCTTCACTCTTAGAATCATAGAATCATAGTATAGTTTGCCCAGAGAGGTGGTGGATGTGTCAATCCTGGAGACATTCAAGGCCAGGCTGGATGTGGTTCTGGGCAGCCTGATCTAGTTGAAGATGTCCCTTCTCATGGCAGGGGGTTGGACTAGATGAGCTTTATAGGTCCTTTTCAACCCAAACCATTCTATGATTCTATGATTTTATGTTTGTGACCATCCTGAATGCTGCTGTGGGGATCATTTTCCCAGCTGATGCCTATGGCTGCCTTTCTTGGATTTTCCCACTAGAGGGGTTTCCTCACTCCCTTTCATCGAGGTTGCAAACATTTACTGTTCACATCCTCAGCCTGTACACCCCCATCACAGCCACCACTGCAATTCAACAGCTGACATGAGTCAGCTGATATGATTGGCCAGGGGGGTTCCTGCTGTCATCAGTTTCCTGAAGTTTCAAGTGAGCATCTTCATCTTTTCTCCTACATTGACACGTCCAGCACAGTGAAGAGAAAATCCCCATCAATGTCTCTTAAGACTGGTTCGTTTTTCCTTTCCAGATCCCTGCTTTAAGCAGTCTTCCTAACTTCATGGACCATGTGGCTTTGACCACTTTGCTCTGCCCATGGGTTCTCAGCATGTCTTTGGTGTAACCTTGCACCCAGCATGACCTGCCCTTGTCACTATGCCTGGAAAAACCCTGGGTGGGCAATACTGTAAAATCAGAGCACTCTTTCTAAAACTGAAATTGAGTTTGAGAAATAGGCTTGAATAATTTAATTGGTATTTTAACCATTTGTATTTATTTCTCACCATGGACAATAGAAGTGGATTCATTTCTCTGCACACCTGCCTATATTCTGCTTAAGATTCTGTTCCATTTTACTGATACAGTCTAGGTACAATATAGAATCTTAGAATGGTTTGGGTTGGAAGGGACCTTAAAGCTCATTCAGTTCCAACCCCCTGCCACAGGAAGGGCACCTTCCACTAAACCAGGTTGCTCCAAGCCCATCCAACCGGGCCTTGAACACTTACATTCTTTTTTTCAGGACATCATCATCTCTTTCCCTCTTTAAGATCTTATCTGAGAAAGTTAAACAATCCCACTTGCCCAAAATACATTGATCTTCTATACATGTAGTCGCACTGACTCTCTCATTAGTGGCTATTTTGCATCCTATGTTCCAGCACACCCATGGTAACACAGACCCTATTGCTGTATAAAATACATACCAGGCAGCCAATGCTTTCTGGAAAGTTTTGGAATCTCTGTCACAGGCTGTTGTTCTATTCATGAACATCTGTCTGATGCTTCCTAGAAACTCTGCAGTTAAGCACATGTGCTGTCACTGCCAGGGTAATCAACCCCTGAAGTCAAACACAACAGTGTACATGGGAAGTTCTCCCATGATACTTACTTTCATGAGTTTAGTGAGTGTTGTAATGTATAGACTGGCTGACACATGAATTTCACATCATAAAAAAAGGGAAGACATTGTGTACAGTGCACATGACATGTAATGTACATTTCAGTGTTTTCCCTCTGCAATTCCTCTATAATTGAAAAGGTTTCATTTAATCTATTCACAGTTTTCCAGTGAGACCATTAGCAAAGGCAAAATCAGTGAAGCTCTGAAAATCAGACACTCAGCACTAAAATCTGTTTCGATCAGCTGGCAGAAAACAAGCCGAAACCCTGTTCTTGATGACTGCCTAGTCTTTGACAAGCAGCGTGAGAATGAATCAACCTTGGCAGCCCTCACTATTCAAATGTAGCCCTGCAGAGCCAACATACGGGAAAGATGAAGTCTCGTTGCCGCCAAGCACCCACAAGGTGGTGCCGTTCAACAATTTTGGGAGGAAAGACTGCCAAGGCATCAGGGACGGAAAGTCAAGATCCAGCTCCCCGTGTGAATTACTCGGTTTTCTATACCGTTGGCCAAGTGTCACTCCAACAGCAGCTTGCACTCAAAGGATCATATCATATCAAGGATATCTGGCTGCTGCCTCATGTCTCCTCCAGCCTCTTCCCTGTTGCAGGGTTGTGTCACAGCCCTATGGGCTTTCCTAGGTATGAGATGGCTCTGCAGCATCACAAACCTCATGGTCAAGAGTGCTTCCCTATCAGCATGCCTCTGCCTTAAATAGAAATCACCTTTAACCTCACCGCCCCTTTGTTTTCTTTGGATAGGCTAAGAGGCACAGAAAAGTCCCTGGCAAGTGTAACTGTGATAATTCTACTTCCCATACAGAGGCTGCTTGTCCTTTCTGCAACACCATTTCTTACTAACAGGGCAAACATTGTCCTCCATTAGCAACAGACTCAGGGTATCTGAGTCAACAGAGCAAAGAGTGGGAACCCCTTGTTTAAGAATTAGCAAGACACCAGCTATACTCCACATCGATTTTCCCACTCACATGGAGATGACCAGCTTATTTCTTAGCAGGTCTTGAATGAACAGATCATTTGGAGGACTTGGGGGCTTCCTGCCTGTGTCAAATTCCGATAGCTGGCTTAGAAGCGAGGCACTCCCTCTCTTAGCAAAGCTCCTCTTGAGACTTGGGTGAGCTTTTGTGGGGTTCAGCTGGTTGCTCTTAACCTGCATGTTGTCTTCTTCTCTCCAGACCCTGTTCTCTGCTGTATGTCAACCTGCCTGCACGATTAGGGACTTATAAATCATGTAAACAGCATATGTCAACCAGACGTTAAAATTGTTGCTTGAGGATGCATACTGACTGTCCTCATAAACACAAACACCAGATTAGCAGAGCAAGAAGCCGAAGAAATCTTTCAGGAAGAATTACAGCTCTCCTTTGCAGCTCTTTAACAGATTAAGTTCTGGTTTTTTTCCCCCACTATTAAATATACAGGCAGCACTATTTATAATTCTAATGAGATTCAGATGATAGCACAGTTGGGGTCCTGACAGCACCTCTGCCTGTGGCTGTTCCTGATTTTATGGCCTGGAGGAATGCAGAGGAAAATTGTATTAGGCTGTCTTTCAAAGGCAAGGAATTAAACTTGTGAACATTGCTGTCTAAACTGTGTCAGTAAATCATATGTTTACCATTAAGCAATTGCCAGAACAATGCAGGTAAATGAGCACGAAAATGGTTGTTTATAGCCTCAGTTACTCCTAGTTGCTGTTTACTGGTGGAGCGCCATAAGGACAAAGGAGAAAGAAACAGAAAATGGGGGAGAGCCTCTAAAGCTGACACTTAAATGAAGTGTGAGGAGTCACATGCTGCAGGGAACAAAGGGAAAGAGAAACAGTATATAGTATTTGTCTTACTTGCATATTTGTCCTCACTACTATAGATAACTATAAGATCATGAAGGGCAAGGGGATGATAAATACATACAATGGTTTATGCAAGGCTACAGACTGGGGGAAGAGTGTCTGGAAAGCTGCCTGGTGGAAAAGGACCTGGGGGTGCTGAACATGAGTCTGCAGTGGGCCCAGGCAGCCAAGAAGGCCAACAGCATCCTGACCTGTATCAGCAATAGTGCGTCCAGCAGGGCCAGGACAATGGCCATCCCCCTGTACTGGGCACTGGTGAGGCTGCACCTAGAATCCTGTGTTCAATTCTGGGCCCCCCACTATAAGAGAGACATTGAGGTGCTGGAGTGGGGCCAGAGAAGGGCAGGTAGCTGGTGCAGGGCCTGGAGCACAGTATGATGAGGACCAGCTGAGGGACTGGGGGGATTTAGTCGGGGAGGACCTATCACTCTCCACAACCACCTGAATGGAGGATGGAGCCAGGAGGTGGCTGGTCTCTCCTCCCAAGTACCAAGTGACAGGACAAGAGGAAACAGCCTCAAGCTGCACCAGAGGAGGTTTTGACTGGATATTAGGAAGAACTTCTTCCCCAGAAGGTTAGTCAGGCACTGGAACAGGCTGCCCAGGGCAGTGGTGGAGTCACCACCCCTGGAAGTATTCACAAACCGTGTAGATGAGGCCCTTAGTGGTGGCCTTGACAGTCCTGGAATAGAGGTTGGACTTGATGATCTTAAAGGTCTTTTCTAGACTGGTTGATTCCATGATTGTGCTTTCTTGTACAACCAATGCAAACCATTCTATGAAACCAGCCATTAGCAAGCTCTCCAAAGCCAAAAGCAAGTGGTTCCTTACATGCTGTGCAAGAAACCTGTAAAACTCACAGCTGGAGGAGACTGTAGATGCAAACCTTTGCAGAGGATCAGAATGCAACTGGACAACTTCATGGAGGCAGAGAACTCATGAGAGGCTTTTGACAGCAACTCCTCACTCAGAAAGCCCATAGGCTGCTGGGTAGGAGGAAGGCAGCCAGAGCTGGGAGAAGCTACTTACCCTGCACTGCTTGGTGGTGATGAGGCCACATCTGGGTTGCTGTGTCTGGCCTTGGCTCTCCTTCCCAGGTCATGGGTAAACTGGCAGGGCCCATTAGGGGCAGTCCGTGTGTTCATGGGCCCACAGGATGTACCCCCATGGTCAGGTGGAGCGAGGCAGGCTTGCTTAGGCTAGGAAGAGCTGTCTGAGAGGTGAGCTAGTGCTGCCGACAACCACCCGATGGAGAGGCACAAAGATGGCAGGTACTTCTGAACAGTAGTAAACAATACAAGATGGGGTGGCCACAGTTTGCTGTTTGGGAAGCCCAGGTTGGGTTTTAGAGAAGATATTTTCACTAGGAGGCCTGCAAAGGGGACTTCCAGCCAACATTTCCATGTTTCTATGAGTATCCATTTCAAAACAGAACACTTGCATTTTGCAGGACCCTCGTACAGTGGTGGGGGCATTCTGAGACAAAACCTAGAGAGAAAAAATATATCTAGTACAATAGCTGGCGGCATCTCCTTATTATCTCCCTTTTCTGGGAGGCCAGATTGGACAGAGCTTTGGGTGACATGGTCTAGAGTGAGGTGTCCCTGCCCATGGCAGGGGGTTGGAACTGTATGATCTTAAGGTCCTTCCCAACCCAAACCGTTCTGTGATTCTGTGATTTTGTACTGACACTGTTACAGGTTTCCAATGAGACAGTCTGTTATTCAGGCACCTCATTAAAAGGACCATTCCCAGTGTCACTGGGATGACACTGTTCTTTGTTTGCATTTTAACAGAAGTGATGCAGTCACATCATGTTCCAATAAATAGGCCCTGACCTCCAACAGTGGCTGCATGCAAAATAAAAGAGCATCTGCTTGCAAGCTGGGTGCCTGACATCTCAGCTTCCCCTCCTCATGTGGTCACAGGCTATTTTGGGCCCCAGTCCACTTCCAGTTTGGCATGAATGAACTTGCCAAGCTGTGGTCCTAAAGCAGCTCACTATTCCCAATATTAACATTATGCTGATAAAACACAAGGGTACCAGTCGGAGGACGAAGCCCTCTCATGCCAGCTGAGACCAGAGCAAAATGACCAACACACACTCCCAAATAGTCTCGAAGGCAGACAAGAAACCTGAACACAGGCTGGCTTGGGGGCTAAAAGCAGGAGCTACCAGACGTGAACATGAGAGTGGCACATGTCAGCTCACGTGCTGCTGCCTTTGTTTACGTGTTTGTGCTTCCCAAGAATTTCAACAGAGAATAGAAAGTGAGATCCAGGAAAAAACAGGATGATATGAAGAGCTTGGTAATGAATATATATGTGAGGTCAAGGACATACAGTGGAAAGAGAAGACCAATTTTGTTAACTAAGAAAGAGAGCATCAAAGGAGATATGTAGAGAAGAAATAACTCCACCCTCCCCTAGACCACTTGCTGGGGAAATAATCTCTGCTAAGTGTGCAGGGAGATGCCCCTCAGCTTCTGTAGAACATCTCTGTGGTTTATCCATCCTTCAGCCTCACCGCTAAGGCTAAAAATAGCTTCACAGTGGAAATTTTGTGGACTCCTGTCAATTAGCAATGAGAAGATAGCACATGTTCCCTTTACTGTCTGATAGGATGGGCCCTATTTCTGTCTTAAGTGTCTCAACTGACTTCAGATAATGGCATCCTGGAGATTAAATACTTCGTAGCTCTAGAATGTCCTAGAGCTTTCCTTATGTATCTTCCTCAGCTTGACTGAATGAGATGTTAGAATATGAGAAAGGCAGGGAGCTTTCAAAGGAAAACATTTATGGGAAAATGTAAGGAAAATGGGAAAGCTGTCCCCACTTCTGCTCACACCAGTGCGGGATAGCTTTTGGCCTATTTGACAGCAAGTGCTTTATCCAGCCGGGTTTTATATTACCTAGTATTAATATTGTTTGAGATGATGCTACATTTCTCTGAGAACCTGTTTTGAGAAAAATTTCTTGGTATTGCTCTTTTTTGGGAGGGGGCAAATTCATCTCATGAGGACAGATATGCCAGAGCTAAAAAGTCTGCACTCAGAATTTGAAGATACGATGATCTTGGACCTGAGGGCCCCAGGCCAAGAAGCCGTGCTCTAGATCAAGTGTTAGGTTTCCTTAATGTCCCATGATGCCTGGATCTGGGGGCTCTGAGCCTGCTTTGACAGTAACGTGTCATTTCTCTTTATTACAGCTCTCCTGTGCTAGCACAGAAACTTTAATGGAGGAGCCACAGGCTACCACTTGCAGCCCTGCTGTTTGAGGAGCAGTCAATCAGGCAGCAGTAGAACATCACATCTCATATTCTGGACAGGCAGGCTCTTCAAAATGTTCTCCAAGAAAATTATCTGCACCGAGTTCTGTAAAAATCTAATTCTATCCCATTAACCAAGAGCTTATGACCAGCCCAGAAAAAAAATCAGGTATAATAGCGCCAGGACAAATGTGCTAGCACTTAGTCAATTCATTTATCTATCTTCTAAATGGATGCTTTAAACCCAAAAGCCTCACCCCTCTAACGTCCCTGGTTAATGCTTCCAGATGACATGCCAAACTAATCCATTTTATAAAACCATGTTAAAATTAGGGATGGGGAAAGTGTGGCGGGTCCTCTGGGTTAAGCAGCATTGTTTCATACAGAATTATACTGAAATCGTATTAACAAACCTCCAAGAGCTTTTTGACTGATACTCATTCTCCATTTTGCTCAAACCAACTAGTTTATGATCTGCATCTCAGCTCAGGGCACCAGTTTTGTCGTGAAGTACCCATTGCACAAAGACAGAAGAGAAAGGTAGCTCATGAGCCAGCAACCCAGCCCAATGTGACAGCAGAGATGCTATCTCACAGGTCAGCCATGCTCAAAGTAGTGGGTCAGAGCAGAGCTACATGCTTGGCAGCATATTTAGAACATGCCAGCAGTCTAATTCTCACTGAGTTTTCCACAGACCTTATGGCAGAAGAATTTTAGGAAAGAATTTCTAGGATGACCTTAAGGATGATATCATGGTGTTTAAACAGAAGGGTGCCTTTGCTCCACGGTGCAGAATGGAAAGAACATTTAAGTCGACAACACTGTTGTCCTTGGGTAAATGGAGACATATTGCATGAAAAGAGGCCACAGAAGCCCTCAGAGATAAAGGAAAGAAATTTGGGTTGGTGCTGCTAACAGAGGAGTTTGCAAAGCAGTGGCATGGGTGGTGACGGTGCAGTAGTATGCTTACACCTTTTGTAACCCTCAGAGATCTGATCTCTGCCCCCTGCCTTTACACGACATCCTACCCACATGACCTACTTTCTGTGTTGAATATGCCTCAACAAATTTTTAAGTACCTCTTAGATGTTCCTACACAAGCTACGAAGTGTTTGTCTTGTTCCAAACAAGCAAACTCACTGGACATAAGAATTGCTGTGCTGTGTCAAACCATCCCAAACCCATCCCTTATCTTGTCCCAGACAGTGGCAAGCAAACCTCTGATGCCTGGGGAGGGTTTAGAGAATAAGCTGGTATTGAAAATACAGCTGCTATTATATGCACACCCTCTCTGCACTTGTTTTCATTGCTACTTATAGGAACAGAAAGGAGCAGATATATGCAGGGATGAAGAGGGTAGAACAGACAACCTGCTATGGCTGTGCAAAAACCCAGGGGTGCTGCAAGGAGACTGGAGGTGAAGTTCTCTCACCCTGTCCCACTCCATAGCCTCTCTCCTCCTTACATGTCAGAAATCTGTCAAAACCTGGAATCAGGAGTGAACCCCATCCTGAATGTGTTAGGGAAGTGGGATATGCAAAACCATTGAGGCTGTCAGATCTACAACTCAGGAAAGTGCCTGGTACATAGGGGAGCAGCTCCTTTGTAATCAAAGCCAGATGATGGATGCACTTCAGGGAGGATGCAGATCAGAGAATGATCAGAATCAGAACCTAACACCCATCAGAAAGAAAATGTATCACTATTATAAGGTTCACCTAGGAAGACTGTGGAGTCTTTGCCATTTGGGATATTCAGAATATGCTTAGGATGATCTAGAGGTGCATGCTCCTGCCTCAGCCCAGGAGGTGGAGGTTGGTGATGTCCTGAGCTGGCTTCTATGGGGATTTGTGGTTAGTCATTTGAATACAAGCCGACCTCACTAAATTGACATGGACAGATATTTACCTGCAGCAGAGCAGAGGCAACTGTAACTGCAGGCTCATCTTGATTTATAGCTCACTTGCACAGGCAAGCTGCAGTCTGCCTGGCTTGGGTCACTTGATCATGTCTGAGGTTAACACACCATCAAGCAGCCACTTCTTAAAGGTTAAACTGTATCTGCAGAAACGATCATTTTATCCCAGCCACCATTGTGGGCAGATATAAAGTAAACCCTGCAGACATGCGAAGGCCAATCGTGCTTATCTGATGGTGTGAGGTCAGGCAGGGGGACTGATTGGGGTATGTGTTTATTGTAACAGTTGTGATTGCTTTGCAAAATGGCATCCCTCAAAGAGTTTCTTCAAAAGAGTGTCAAAAATGTTCTTGAGAAAATGAGGGTTTTAATGATATATCATCTCCTATCAGGATACTTCTAATCACCCAAACACAAAATAGCTGTGAGATATTTTCTTAGAGAGCTCAGGCTTATCAGATGTCATCCTGCAGGGTTAAGCTGATTAGTGCAATAGTTAGGAAGGAAATTCTCCCCACCAGGCACAGATAGTGCCCACTGTTAGCCAAGGTCTTACCCAGTCTCCTTAGCTGGGCACAAGCTGTGGTGGAGGCAGAGCCAAGCGTGGGCTGACAGGCCAGCTGGTACTTGCATCCATTTGGCTGCTGCCTTTCTCAATCAACAACCTGGGTTATCCCTGCCTTCCCCAGTGCCAGACCCCCAGGCTCTCCGCAGAGGGAAGCACCCACTGTCCCTCTCTCGAATTTGGCTGATCTTGGCCAATGGGTTCCAAATTTTCCTGGGAACAACTGAAGAGAAAACAGATGGACAAACAGCATGAGAGCATGAGCTTTGTTTCCTTAGAAAACCAGGCTGAACTGTCCTTCTTGGTTTTGAATAGCAAATAGAGGCTCGCCACTGCTTGCTACAGCCTCCTGTCTCTTTTGGCTCCAAAGCCATGATATATATGAGGAGGAAATTCTCCCCTGTGAGTGTGGTGAGACACTGGCACAGGGTGCCCAGAGAAGCTACAGCTGCCCCATCCCTGGCAGTGTTCAAGGCTAGGCTGGAGCAACCTGGTCTAGTGGAAGGTGTCCCTGCCCATGGCAGGGGGCTGGAACTAGATGAGCTTTAAGGTCCCTTCCACCCCAAAACAGTCTGGGATTCTATGAATTCTGGTTGCATTGTCCAGGTTTGCTACATGGCATATCTTGCCATACGGTGGGCCTTGTCCAATCCTCCTTCCCCACAATTCACACTAGGTCTGTCTCCGGCGCTGAAGAGCACAGACAGTCTGCTTCTCCATCGCGTCCACAGCGGGATTGTCTCTGAGAGAAGGTAACTTGGTCACAGCTGGAATACAACTATGTATTATGTTGTAGCCAAGCAGAGCATATATGTGACAAGCATCACAGGTTTTTCTCAATAATAAATGTTGACAATGTATGTAATACAATAATTAATAATGCAATAAACATTCATCACAATATCTCTACAAAATGTCATAAAGAGAGGAATCTAAATACATATCTCACTGACCCAAAGCAGCTTTGCCTTCCCTCCGAGTGTTAGCTCCTACCAGACCCTACACCATGCAGATTCACCAACAGTGCCTGGTCTTTGGAGCAGAACACATTGGTCAGTAAGACAAGGGCTATATGTAGAGAAGGTTCCCAAGTTCACAGCAGTTTGTAAGGTGGACTCAGTGGGAGAGAAAACGGGAGAGCGGTCTATCTGTGGGTGGGAAAGGCTGCTCTGAAAGGGAGAGCGGTAGCAAAGGTAGGCAGGGGCACACTATGAAGCAGGTTGATGGGCCTCCCTTTCAAAAAACCTAGGCTCAGGCTTAAGAGCTACAAATTTCTGCTCAACTTGTGTAACACCAAGGAATCCTTGTTTTAAGAAGGTCCTTGAAACAGCGGCTTTCCTGGCTCCCTGTAAACACTATGTTCCCTGCAGTGCCAAGTACACGTACTCGGCCTGCAGCCTCATGGCTCTCCATGCCTCTTAGGACAGCTGCCTTCCAGCCTTGGGCAGAGCAAGTTTGGGTGAGCTGAGTGGAGGTGAGGAACTGGAACAGCAGAGTGCTCCTCCTCATCAGAACAGGCAGGAGGCATCCTGTGACCAGCTGAAGGCATAAGGCAGCCTGATTCCTTATTTCTCTCCTGTATGCATGTGGAATCAATGCAAACTCCAGCATAACCCTGACTATGTTATTCATCAGAAATCACTAGATGGTGGGATTTGGCAACCAGACAGTTCCATGGAGTACTTCCTTCTTACAGCCACCATCATTTCACCTTCCCTTTAAACACCTAAGAATTATCATCCTTCAAATCCTGCCTTTAAAAAATCCTCTTTGCTGGGACACCAACAAGAACTATGGCTCACCTCACAGATGCAATCTGCCCTTATCTCATTCCCTCTTTTTTATTTCCTTTCACTTCCCTCTCTGAAATAAAGGATGCTAGATCTCAACATGATTCTTGAATGCTGTTTACTCCCAATCTGTGTTTTTTCCATTTCTATGCCTGCAAATACAAGCTACTGTGGGAGCCCAGTCTGAAAGAAAATATCGCAGCATATGGTCGGCAAACACAACATGCTCAGCTCTTGTCTCAGTCCTGTTCCCCAGTGCTTCCTCAGGGAATCAACACTCATTAAATGTGCCACTGTATTTCATTGCATTTGGAGGATCTGCAGAGCATCCTTCAGGAAAGTGGAAGCATGAAAAGATAACTGAGTAATCACAAACATTTTATGGTACGGTGCAAGCTGCAATTACACTTTGAAATGGTTAAGATCCAGCTGTTAGGTAAGAGACACCTCAGTGGCTCCTTCATCCTTTAATCCCTTTGTGACCAGCAGCTGATGGCGTTTGAATAAATATCTGATGGAAGCGGGAATGAGAGGCACCAAATTCACACCTGAGTGCAAGACTTCTTCAGGGTTTCTCAAGATCTATGATCAAACCCTCTCAAACAAGCCCTCCCCCTCAGACATTGTAGCTGATGGTTCTTCAAGCTGATGTTTATTTTCTCTCCGGATGGTGAGTCCTGAGTTGGGATGATTTTCGCTGGTCTGACAAGGTCACCAAGCCCTGCTTCCCTGGCTGTCCAGCAGATGGGATGGCTTAGCAGACCTTGCTGCAGCTCTTGAGCTGGCTCGAGTTGGCAGCCTCACATCCTCATGGCAGGCAGGCACCATCTACAACTGCAAGGTAAAATGCACATCACTAGCCCAGTGCAAGCCACCTTGGATTGATATCAGGACCCCATTACCCAAGAAGCTGGAAATGTTTTGTTTTGGTTTTTTTTTCCCCAAAAGCTCAGGTTTCACATTTTTAACTTGGTTCCAGGAGCTTCTCACTGCACAGGAAAACAAAAACAAAACTAAAAATCCCCCCCCAAATCCAAGCCAAACAAAAAGCCCCAAAGCAAAACTAAAGCAAACACTCCAAGGATGACATGAACAGATAGCTCTCCTTTTGTCATCCCCCCCCTCAAATGCCACTCCATATTCTTCTGCCTGCTTTCCTAGAAGAAAAATGCCATATTGTCCTCACAGACCGTTTGTTTTGGCCAGTGTGCCACAAGCAGCTTTGACTGGAGATAGCAGCCTCTTACTGGAAATCAAATGGAAAGCCTTCCCTAAGCCAGTAGTGACTAATCCACTCAAATAATTACTTATGGGACAGATGATGATGACTTTCAGAACCCAGTATTCCCAGCGAGCTTCTTGCCACTGAAAGCACTTTGCAGATTAGTCAGCGTGCCCTCCATGTAGGTCCCTGATTTCTTTGCTTCTTCCCTTTCCTGTTCCAACCCAGTATTGCTGTGTTTTTCAAAGAGCATATTTTTAGCTCATTTGAAGGGGGGAAAAAAGGGCTAAAACGGTGAGATTTTTCCACTGGACAGGTAATGAAAATCAGAGCATGCAGCTGGGATTGCGACCCTCAGATGGAGCTGGCAACCATCCTCCTACACCATTTTCTGCCAGTTAATTAGTGCTGTCTCCCTGCAGGGCTGTCCACACAAGGCCTTTAGGCCTAAATTTACCAGGTGGTGTAGTTCCACTTCTGGGATCACAATGGGGGCTGACTCCAGACAATGCCAATCATGAGCTTGGGCTGACAACCATTCCCCACTCAAAGTGAATCCGGTTGCATCCACAATAAATATAGGCATCTAAAGATCAAACCTGTGCCTCAGAGTCAGTGCCAGGCTGAATTATTGAAGCTGAAATTATGTTCTGAGGGCAATTTTCCTTTCCTTGCTTGTGTTAGCGGATCCTGCCTAGCAACAGAGGTGACCTCTCGAGGCTGCTTCTAGCAGCGTTTCACATAGCTCAGCTTGTTCACTGTCTGCAGCTCCTTCTCTTCCAGACAGCCGAGTGAGAATAGCCAGTTTCTCTTTCTCTTCTCATCAGTATTATCCCCCAATGGCTACATGACAGCTCTGCTTTGTGGCATTTCAAGTTATAAACACTGTCAAGGAGGATTTAAATCCCCCAGAAAACAATTCATCTTTAAATAAAAATAAGTATCTATGATTCACTTCTTTTAAAAATAAGCACTTACCAGAATACACACTGTTTCGAGGTAGGATACGCTTCTGTTTGCCTAACAGAAACGGTAACACGCTGGTTTCCTTAATGTTTTTTTCCCTCAGCTTCAAGAAAGGATAAAGCCCAGACCACTACAGCTCCAGACAGTCCTAGCTGTTCTCTCTGCTTCTCTCTTCCAAATCTGGGTGGATTTAATCTAAGCTCTTAATTATAGACCCTGTTCTAAAAACTGTCCCCTGCTAAAATAAGGTACCAATTACACACAGCTCCTCCGTGGTACTGGGGGCATGGGCTGAGTTAACCAGTTCCTCACATCTGGTGTGGTGCCTATGGCCTTTCAAATCCCTGCCTGCAGACTGCTCTCACCTGGGAATAGATTAACCCCTTTCTCCCCAATATCTGAGCTGGTCTAAAGGCTATGTTCAAGTATATTCACAACTGCAACCTGAAATGTTTTGCCTTCAGTTCCTGGGCGCAAGTGGGAGCCTCAAGAGGGAAGGGTCAAGGCTGAAAATAGGAAAGATGTGGAAAATGTCTGTGAATTAAGCTTGGAATTGATTTCCTTGGTGCTTGCCAAAGTGAAAGGCAAACTGGAGAGCCTGCAGTCACAGCAAGCACAGGAGACAATATATAAACTGCACTTACTCATCACATGTCCATGTTTCTTCTGTCCTTTGGAGGTAAGTTTATTCCTGACTTCTTTGCCTGGGTGCAACCCGTCCCTTTACCTCCTACATGAAAGATATTTAAGCTTTAATATCTGACTTTGTTGATAAGGGTTTCTGCCGTTACACAGAGAACTAAAGATGTGTGGTAAAAACAGCAAAGCTCTTGCATTCTGTCCACCTTTCTGTTGGCGTAGACTCATTTGAGTGCCTTGTGGAGACCTCCCCTCCTGTTCATCACAGCACAGATGGACTCCTTTTCCCTCCCTAGCCACAGCTCAGTCTTGCTACAGCTCCAACAGTAATAGGTAAAACTAACAGGAGAGGAACATCAGGAAATTATTCCCCATGTTTGCCTTTCCACTTTTCATACGTTGTTTTCGGGAAACGAGGAAAAGGACCAGTGTTAGCTGGAAAGCTGAGTCTTGCTCAGCTGGTAGGAAAGAATTCCTCGATGCTGTGGGTCTCAGTTTGAGAGCTGCTGTCATGAGCCAAAAATTGATTTCTAAACGGCTCTGTCTCATATGAAGTCTTTATAATTCTACAATGCTCTCCTAGAGATGGAGAATCAAGCACATCATGCACAGGGAGAGGAACAATCTGGATGAAACATAGATCATAGAATTCTCCAGTGCTTTGCTTTCTGTGGAGTCATTTAAGCCTGGGCTAAACTAAGTAATCCCTTCTCTCTAGGAGAGTGTTGTAGAATTATAAAGAAACTCCCAAATGCTGGTTTTAGAATCACAGAGTGGTTAGGGTTGAAAGGGACCTGTTTGCTTGAGACAAGAAAATCACTGGGTTGTGATATTACAGTGAATATGTCTAAAATGGCTCTTTCATAAAGTGGTCTCCTGCATTAATATAGCTCCTCAAGCTATTTACAAATGGTTTATATACGCAGTTATTCACTCACCATTTGCTCAGTTTGCCTGCTTTAAGCAGGGGTGTCAATAAAAGCTTCTCTGTGTTTCGGTGTAATTTATATTTCTCAGCTTTCTCCCAGCATTACCTAGACTTCCGTGTTCCAACAGCTAACTCTGAGCTGGAGCTTGTCAGTGCTTACGTGCAAATGACAGATCAGACTGTGGATGTGGGCAGTAGTATAATCCCTAAAACAAGGCTAAGGATCATTTGTCCTCGAGTGTGATGAGTCAATGCAGACAGAGCTATGACACACTAAAGAAAACCTCCCAGGTTACCCAGAATAAAACCCCAGGAATAATGAAGTCTTGATTAACTGAAACTGATCATTTAGCAACCATTTCTTGTTCAGTCCCAACTGTATGTGCTGAGGGGTGTTTTGCTCAGGGGTGTATGCAGTGAGTCACTGCACACTAAGATCCACGAAGTTCATTTCTCAGCAGCTAATGACAACTATTAGTACCGGTGAACCAGCACAGATGCAAGGATGTGGGCTGTCCATGGATGGCTGTATGGCAGTTTAATGTGGTTTAACAGTGTCCTAAAGAAGCTAGAGATGTAAGCAGGAGTGTGATGCTATGGACAGCCATTAATGGTGCCTGCAGAAACTGGGGGGTAATTAACCAGCACAAAAAAGTCACCTGCCTGACACATGGTTCAACTCAGCTTTCAGCTACTGAAGTGAATTTACCAGGGAAGGCTTTTCCTGGTGTTTCAGACGGATTTTGACCTACTTACTTTTAATCCATGTCTTGGCTCTGTCATTTTGCTACTCTGCCGCTAGTCCTGGGCTGTTCCATTTGTTTCATCACATCCCTATTTTTTGTGTGTGTGTGTTATAAGTGTCATGGATTTATCTTGCTTGCTTCTCTCTATAACTACCTGGAAGGAGGATGGAGCCAGGAGGTGACCGGTCTCTTCTCCCAGTAGCAGGAGATAGGACAAAAGGAAACAGCCTCTAGCTCCACCGGAGGAAGTTCAGGCTGGATACCAGGAAAAATTTCTTCCCTGAGAGGGCAGTCAGGCACTGGAACATGCTGCAGTGGTGGGAACACTGTCCATGGAAGTGTTTAAAAACCACGTAGACAAGGCCTTTACTGACATGGTTTAGTGGTGGCCTTGGCAGTGCTGGGGTAATGGCTGGGCTTGATTTTAAAGGTTTTTTCCAGCCTTGTTGATTCTATGATTCTATTTTGGGGAAAGGAGTACTGCATTGTTCTGCTCCTTTGGGAGCTGCCCACAAGAAGTTTTCTAAACAGGAACATATTTGCTCAGGACTTACATGACCTGCAGAAGTCAGCTCCTTTTGCTCACAAGCAGTAATACAGTCTGCACACTCTGAGGTTCTCAGCTTGAGGTAGTAAGAAGAAAAACCCAATCCAGACAAACCCCAAACCCCAGTAGGTTTGACTGTCAGGTTTTACCTGTCGGGGGAGAGGTACAGAAGGGCTCTGTGAGATTACTGCTGAATTGGTACTGGGGAGACAGGAAAAGGTCTATCAAATATCAAGATTAAAAGCATCCCAGTCCTTGTGATGTGCTTCTTCCTGACTTATTGGTTCTCAACTACATAAAATTGAATGTCTCCAAGGTGAAAGGAGGAGGCACAAAAGCACAAAATGTAATCAGTTCTAAGTAAGATGAAGTCTGATGGCTTTGGGTTGCTTGAAGGTATTTTTAGGTCCTTAGGACCTTAGTACAAAAAGTGTAAGAAGAATAAAATAGAAAAACAGGACCTGGGGATGGGCACAG
>JAOEHY010020818.1:0-18436 GCA_025447955.1 Psilopsiagon aurifrons
AAGGAATGTCTGGAGGAAGGAAGGAAGGAAGGAAGGAAGGAAGGAAGGGAGGAAGGAAGAAAGGAAGGAAGGAAGGAGAAAGGAAGGACGGAAGAAGGAAGGAGGAAGGAAAGGAAAGAAAAGGAAAGATAGATTGATGTCACTTGTTGGTGTGGGATTTTGTTGGTAATATATTCCTATGAATTGTACAGGCTGCTTTCCATATGCGTTTACATTACTAAAGTTTCTTTTGTGTGCAAGTGAGCATTTCATTATGAGAAATTAGTGAGGAGTAACCATCGCACCATGGGAAAATGTACAGTAAACAGAATGCTCAGATTATGAATTTGGCTTCATTTGTTCAAGAAAGAATATGTGTATAAAAATAAATAGTAAGTCAGGAAGAAAAGTGTTATATAAATGACATTCTCCTTCCAATTATATCTTACTTCACAGGAAGAAAAATATTATATTGAGTACTATCAGCCTCCAAAAAAGAGTATTTATGCAAAAATGTGGCAACACAGCTCTCTGTCTTTTTAGGGTGGGAAAAAAATACTCATATCAGTCTAAACAGAATAACATCCCTCTTTTTTGGAACTACCCTTTGGACAGCTACCCTTCCATTTCTAGGTTTTTCACTGCCATTCCGCAGACCCAAGAAACCTTTCTTTAACTTAGTTGTATGGGTTTGTTTTTTTTTTTTTGATTTACACTTCTGGGTTTGTAGGATGGAAATTCCTAAAAGATTTCCAACTGGCTCTGCTTTAAACTTGAATACTTAATTGTTGTAAATACTTCAGAATGATTTAAATGCAATAATCAAAAAGAAAGGAGTAACAAAAAAATCAAGCTTTGTGCAGGTACCTGTATCTACCTATGTGGAGTAAGCTGCAAGATTAGGGCTTGTGAAATGGACATCACTTTTTCTTGCAGAAGAAGTAGCGGGCTGTATTTTCTTCTCCAGAGGATGGAAGGGATGTGCAAGCTGACACATCAGACATGAGCCCTCTTTCAAAAGTTTTTGAAAGAAGTGTGGAGAATCAGCACAGAGAGCATTTCAGAAGAATTAAGTTTTCCTTGATGCTAAATTGAGGGTGCTGGATGCCAGGCAGGCTTAGCTTCACTCTGGAGATGATGGCAGCCCATGCATGCCTCAGCACTTCCCCCTGTTTTGTGTAGGGTGGGTGCCAGAATCAGTATATGCCTGTGAGAGGCTGGGTTCATGCTTTCCAGTTACTGAGCTACTGGCATAAAGTGGCTACACAGTGGTTCATCCACCCAGGTTCTTCCAAGCTACCACTTTTCAGAACCTATAGAATCATAGAATAGTTAGGGTTGGAAAGGACCTTAATATCACCTAGTTCCAACCCCTCTGCCATGGGCAGGGACACCTCTCACTAAATCTGCATGACAATACTAAAAATTAAACTCAGTTAACAGAAAAAAATGTTAAATCAGTGGCCATAAAATTTAATGGGTTTGTAGCAGTCTTAACACAGTAGGACTGAATTATCATGTTAATTTAATTTCCATTTCTAAGTGAACCAGAAGGCACAGTAAAGGTCAATTAACCACTATCTTCCTGGTCTTTTTTCTTTTATGGCCACTTTTAAATCACAGTCACCCCCAAAGCTTTCAAACCTTTTCTGGAAGTTCATGAGTTTCTCTTAAAGACTCCATGCAAACAGAATGCAGACTAGCAGCCCATCATATGCTCAAACACATTGCTTGCTTTACCGTACTATAGCTATATCTGTCATTTCATCAGAGTTAAATAAACATTTCAGAGAGTTTTATTTGCTGGTATTTATTGATATTTTATTATTTCTGGAGTAGCTTTGGGCTTTGGCAGGTTGTAGGTAGCTCCAATCTATGTCCTTACAAAGAAGTGGTGTGTGTACATCCTTCGCCTCCTGTCTTCTCTGCTCACAAAGTTCTCCCCATCACTATTTGTGAAGCAGCCCTAAGGCCTTTCCTAAGATTAGCGTGTGCATGATGCCTAAAAAAAATTCACAGCAGTTAGCCTGAAAGTCTGCTTAGCACATTGGTCAGGCTTATGTTTTTGCCACTGCTCCTCTCTGCAGTCAATCACTGTCTCCTATCTTACATTTGGAGTGCAAGCTGCGCCATGATGAGCTCATCTTGGTCCTTGTCTATAGAAACAGACTGTGTACTTCAACAGGACAATAATAATTAACGCTCTAAGTTGCACAGAGGCACCTGTGATTTTGCTGAGATGAGCATGTTAACGATGTGCTTTCTGGTATTTGGCATGATGTCACTTCTGCTAAGTTTATCTGTGTGTGGTTTGTGTGTGCTAGGAAGGGGCTGCGGTGCCTGATTTCAGATGCTGATAAACCATGGGAGAACTGAAGCACAGAAGGTCTCAGTAATGTTGAATTAATGGGAATTCTGCTGTTGATTTTAATAAGGCTAAGGTTATACTGGAAATATTTAACTTCCTAATGTCACACAGTCTTAGTGGTCCAACTAGAGATATAGACTGATGTTTTGGTCTGTACCTTACCCACAAAGCAAATCTCCCCTTCCTTCTGAGGAGTCAAGTCTGCACATCTTTTAAGGCTTCCTCTGGAATATATTCTTTATATGATCTTGATTATTTCCTTTCCTCAAAAGCCCATTTGTAGACAAATTTATTTCCCTTATTTCTCTTTCCGTGATGAAATGGAATCAAATGAACCATAATTAGAACAACATATGTATTGGAGTAGTGTTTTTATTTTCTACTTATTTGTTAAGTTTATTTGTGGAGGGATTGGCAAGCTTTCCTCCCTAATATTTAACCATTCTTGAAATAGTAATCTAAAGAGATGTTGAAACAATATGAATCTTTAGTTTTACGTATTCTGCTGGCTGGAATAACATAAAGTCTGGCATAGTGCTATATAAAATAATGCTACGCTATTCTTACCATCATATGTGCAGTATGAGCGCAAATCTGGCCCAGGTCTTGCTAAGCAGTGCGGGTTCTGCTGGGCTTTTAAGGGATGTGGCAGGTGAGTAAGGTTATGTGTTACTTGGACATTGCTTGAAAATTGAGCCTAGTTCCCTGAAAGTTCAAACTTTTTCCTACTTTGGGAAATAAAGTAAATCATGCCCAGTGGGATTCTTAAAGCAAAATGCAGGCTGCTGTTATGGCAATGTAGACAAAGAGTAAAAATAAAGAGAGAGAACTAAAGTTTAAAGAGATTTCTGCAATTGTCGATTTCAAATGCAGAAACCCCTTAGGCTAGTGTCAGGCGAAGCTGGCAGGAGGGAAGCCAAGAATAGTCTGTAGAAATAACTCCAAAATGCCACAGAAAAATAGAACGAATGAATCAATTGCATGAAGCCTTTTAAGCCATCCATTAGAGAAAAATAATTCTCTGGTAAATGCCATAGGATGAGGCAAAAAATCTGCTGAAGTGTACTTATTCCTATTAAACCCTAGCTTGACTTCTGTAAAGACAGTAATGCTGTGTGCCTGCCTGTGTGAATTCTTCATGATGTATTTATAGTTATTCTGATGAAAGAACGAACACCTGCATTGATGGCTTTCTAGGTAGGCTCACAGAGGTGATTTTTTTTTTTTTTTGCCTTTTTGGCTTTCAGTGTGTCAGATCCAGGTATGCTGATCATCATATTTGTTTGTGTGAAGGCTTATGCTGGGCATGCCTTTGTGGCTATCTCCACATCACTTAGGTTTCAATTTGTAAAGGCTTGTTGGACATCTGGAAATGATAGCTTAGGATCTGACACAAGCAATTGGATGCTGCACTTATCAGCAAGCAGCCAGAGAGCCAAAAGGAATAGCTCAGGGGCTGAACTCTTTGCACAAAGTGTTCTCAGCTCAATGGACAGTTCTGAATAATAATCCTCTGAATTTCAAACCTGTCCTGCAATTTTCTGAGCAGAAGAGAGACACTGGAGAAGTTATGTGATGTCCATAGTTCTAAGTTTTCACAGAAAAGAAGTTGCAGTGTGTCCTGGGTTCAGCAGTAGCAGTCATTTTTCTCCTCCTCAGTAGCTGGTGCAGTGCTGTGTTTTTGACTTTTGGCCTGGGAGCAGCGCTGATAACACCAAATGTTTTCAGTTACTGCTTAGTAATGTTCACGCTGACCAAGGACTTTCTGAGTCTCATGCTTTGCCAGGGAGGAGGGGAAGCCAGGAAGAAGCAGAGACAGGACACCTGACCCAAACTGACCAAAGAGGTGTTCCATGCCACAGCATGTCATGCCCAGGATGAAAAAAAGAGGGGCAGTTACTTGGAAGGTTGGGTTCACTGCTCAGTCGGGCTGGGTATCAGTGGTGAGCAGTTGTATGCTCTTCCCTTGTATTTCCCTTGTCATTATTATTATTGATGGTAGCAGCAGTGGTTTGTGTCATGCCTTAGTTACTGAAGTGTTCTTATGTCAACCTGTGGGAGTTGCGTTCTTTTGATTCTCCTCCCCATCCTTCCAGGAACGGGGGAAAGAAAGAGGGGGCAGTGAGTGAACGAACTGCGTGCAGCTTAAACCACGACGCAGTGAAATTGGATGAGCTGAATATGTCCAATATGTTGGTAAAACAGGAAAAATTGCTTGTTAATAAAATGTGTGATGAGGAAATCTTAGGTTCTGCAACTGGTGGGCATCGTGTACTCCCTCCCATGTGTAACTCCTAGTTCTAGACAAAGGTCAGGGAAATAATTATTTGGAGTTTAGGGACATTAGTTAGCACTAATTATGTAGATCAGGATTTTCCAAGTGATGTTATGTGTGCCAGATTTGAGATATTTAATGGTTTATCCACTTTAAAAGGTGTTTATTCTCACGGATCGCACAGAACATGTGCTGACCACCTGCTCCCTTTCCCCAGCAAAGGTCATACCATGGAATTGCTGCTCACCTTCTGCAATCCAAGTGCTTGCGAGCAAGTACCCACGTAAAAGCTGCAAAGAAGTGCACTATAAAATCCAGAGTCCCCTTTGCAAGGCCTGTATGTAGACCAAAGAGCTTCTGTCACTTAAGGTCCCTGCCAAGGGCACTACCATGGAGCTGGGCTGATGGTTGTGGTGACTCTTCGACTGCTTTTACTTTGGAGATTTTTAAAATTACTTTGCTGCATTTAGGAGTTTTCAGAGCACTGTTTCAGAAGACAAGCACTTTGTTCAATTCTTAAGCCCTCTTAGTTAAAAGAAAGAAGGAAACAAGATTCTTAATTCACCCACAGTTCTTAAATCCCTCTTTAAAGTTGACTTGACTATGTTTTGTTTTTATTAACTTAAGCAATAATGTATGTTGTTAACTGCCTTTAATTACTTTTGGATTAGTAAAAGTAGCCTTTTTGATAACATCTGAATAGCTAAAGCTACATGAGTGTGTTTTGCAACTTCTTTTTCTAAATATTTTTCTCATATTTAACAGAAGGAATTCTTGCCCTAGTATTTTTAATGACCCCCCATTAGAGTTTTGTGTGAGACAGACTATTCTTTTACAAGTGTATTGATGTTTCTTTTTCTGTACTTATAAATATACAGCCTTCAGATTTCTTTTCCTTTTTTTTTTATGTCCGTTCATTTCTATGACCAGAATGATTTCCTATAACTGATTTAATTTGTATTACAGAACATAACTGTGAAAACTTATCTATTTTTCCTGTTCTTCAGAGTAAAATGGCTACAGGATTAAGCTGGCAGTGGATTGAGCTGCTTTTAGGGGGATTGTTATGGTGTTTCAGGCAATTAAAGGGGAAACTTTGATATTGAATCATAGAATCATTTAGGTCAGAAAAGGCTTTTAAGATCATTGAGTACAACTGTTATGTTGTGAGAAATGCTGTGAGAAAATCATTTTCTTTGACCAGCTTGGCCACTGAAAGGAAACTGCCGGTAACATTACTTCTCTGAGAGGAGTGTAACCTACGTATGCATATGTATTTGTTTTCCGCTGCATCTGCCAGGAAAGCTGGAGAAAGATGTTACTCATTACCTACTTGGAAACATCTGTCCGTTTTCAGAGCGTAGCTGTTACAAGGCATGATATTAAACATTACATTTACATGTCCTGAATAGATTTACAAGGGGAACAAAACTGTTACAAACAGTGAAGGGAATGTGGTTAGACTTAGCAGACAGAATGAATGTGTGTTTGTGGAGGAACGCCCTGAAAAGCTGCTGCTGGAGAGTGGGGGGCTCCCCATCTGCCTTGGGGGCAGCCCCGTCTAGGGTCTTGTCACTCTTCCTGACACCTTCCCCCTCTTTTTCCTGACGAGATCCAGTACTGCATACATGGTGCAGCTGTCCTGGTTGGCAAAAAATGCAAAAGGAACCCAAGATCACTGTGCACACAAATCTACCTGCCTCTGCCGTAACAGTGTGCTTAGAGCCCCGTGGGATCCTGTTGGCAGCACTGGGACCTAGCTTGGTCACTGGAATCTTCAAGAAGAGCCTTATGATAAGGCCTGAAGTTCAGCTACTGAATTTATCAATTACCCTCAACTCTTATTGTTCCTTTCGTAGTTAAATACTCTTCTTTTCTGCTCTCTTTGTCACGAAGATTGAACTAAAATACCGATTCAATGTCCATTTTACAAGCTGGTGTCAGAAAGCACTAAGAAGTAAAAAGCCTTACTATTGACTGAAAAACAGATGGTATAATATCATAATATATACTTTTGTGTGGGGATGTTCAATGCATCTTTCCCTTGCCTTGCATCCCCTGCACAGACATATAGAGGAGGGACACAGATGACATCTCTGGGCCTAATGGCCCTTCTTCTATTTTTATTTCTCAGCTGGGGGTTGACTGCTTACATTTTTATAGTTGCTTGTCCTTTTCAACTCATAAAAGGGTTTCTTTTTCTTATTTATTTATTTATTTATTTATTTAAGGATAGCTGTCTTTCTTTCTATAGAAAGCTTTCTCCTCTCAGAAAATCTTTAACGGGATTGCACACACTGTCTCTGTTGATAGTGCTGCTTTCATTGGCACAACTGCATTTGTCTAAAGGAGATGTTTATTAAATGCAGGTACACATTACTCAAGTATAAGTTTCATGCTATAATTTTGACCATAGCATCCTGCAATTCACTAGGGCATGATTTGGCAGAAAAATTATGACTGCTTTATGAACTCTGGAAGTCCACATGTGTTACTCAATGCATAGCTCCATTCTCCAGATTCCCCACAGGTTTGCACAGTGTCAGAATCAGATGTCTTTTTTTTTTATTTTAGGTTTAAATTAGGCTCTAAAACAGTGAGATCCTTTAAAATTATCCACAATAAAAATATGTGTAAGTCTGCAAGTCTGTGTTTAAGCAGCTTTTAGTACAGTAAGTTGCAGGAAGCAATTTCCAGGATTTTAACTTTTATTTAATGCAACTAAATATTGTGTGGAATCATGAAATAAATGGCAATATTATTTTTAATTAGTAACTTAACAATGTATCATTAGTATAATAATGTTCTAGTGTACTTATTTGATTGCAAATCCAATCATTCTTAAAAACAGTATTAGACACATTTTAAGCAGAATTAGTCTGAAATCTCTGTTATAGTGAAATGTAAATCTACTTAATTTGCTGGAGTTTTAAATTAATAAAATTATGCAAAGCAGTCAACCTGCTTGGATGTTTGCTTTTCACTTTAAATACCAAAATTCAGATTTTTATTCAGACAAACTTATTTTGTCAGTTGGAAATTGCAGTGGTAGCATGGTTTTGAAAGAAACTTATGGGTGAGAAAATGGAGACCTGGGTACTCGTATCATAGTGATGGGTAAAAATTGCTAATTGACTTCACAGTTTACTTACCTGTCAATGTGAAGGATATGGTGTAGGTATTTGTTGCAATCTAATCTATCAAATTTTAGCTCTTGCAACACCAATCATGATAGTAATAGAATGCTTATTACTAAGAGCTCCATGAGGCCCGGTAATAAAATCAGGTTTTGTTTGAGCTTGTAAATTTCCACTCAGCCGAGACTCTTACCTAAATCCTGCAATAGCTCAATATGCTGAAAATTGTGCTTGTACTGGGTCCCAAACGTCAGAGTGGCACAAACTCAACATCTCCATTTGTGCTTGTGGATAATCTTTTGTGTGTGCAGTTTTTAAGTTGAATCACGTGCTCAGGAGTTCAGCTCATGTGGCTCAGAGACAAGCTGCTCAGTAGTTCGTTGTCTGTTTTGGATGTACATCTTGTTTCTTTGGCATTTGTCTAAGAGAATCCATGGTTCACCACTTAAAGTAAAGATTATGCTCTTCTCCAGATAACTAATGAGGATATATTAGATGCTTTAGTGTTCCTATTTTAGATGGATTGCAGTATGTGATAATGAACTAGGAGACCATACTGCTTCCTTTTCCATTTTCTATGCTGACTGTATTAAAGAGGTTTGCTATCCAGTTGGTATCTGAGTGTTACTTAGATACTGAAATTTACTATGAGGCAAATACTTATAGCAAGCACTCTGGTTCCTGTCTTCTCTACCTGTCAACAAACAGAATCCATGCAATAAGAAATGTACAATTGGGAAAGTCATATTTAAGAGATCTCACTCTGCAGCCCAAAGCTGTGCAGATATGGACCTTGTGAGATCTCAGCAGAAACATGTTCTAAAGATAAGGCTGTTATATATGACCTCCTGATTTTGTATCCCATAAATTAGTGTCTGCAAGTCAGTAATAGAAACATCCCAGCATATTCCTGCTACCATACTGACACAAGGAAGCATCTGGGTATTATATTAGTGTTGTGGTTTTAAGCTCAGTCACTAACTCAGAACCACACAGCTGTTTGCTCACTTCCCTCTTTTCCCCCTCTCCAGGCAGCAGGGGGGGGAGAATCAAAAGAATGCAAATCCCATGGGTTGAGATAAGAGCAGTCCAGTAAGTAAAATATAATATAAAACTACTATGACTAATGATAGTAATGATAAGGGATACAAAAAGGGGAGAGAACATAGAGATAAGAAGAGAAAGGGACAAAGCCAATAAAGTGATGCACAATACAATTGCTCGCCACCCGCAGACCGATACCCAGTCTGACCCGAGCAGAGATCCAGCCTTCTGGGTGACTCCCCCCAGTTTGTATACTGGGCATGATGTGCTGCAGTATGGAATACTCCTTCGGCTAATTTGGGTCATGTATCCTGTCTCTGTTTCCTCCTGGCTTCTTGTGCTCCTCCTCACTAGCAGAACCTGAGACACTGAAAAGTCCTTGATCAGGATAAGCAATACTTAGCAACAACTAAAACATCGGTGTGTTCTCTCAGAGTAAAGGCAAAACACAGCACTGCACCAGCTACTAAGAAGGAGAAAAATAACTGTTACAGCTGAACCCAGGACAATTAGGTGATCTAGAAACAGCTAAGCTGGAGAGATGAGGTAAAAGTAGGTAAGCAAAAGTAGTTTCCAAGATGCTAATTCATGTGGTGTTCAGAACTAGTATCCAAAGAAATTTTCACACTGAAGGATCTGAGAATGCCTTACAGATGACATATTGTCTTGAAAATCCATGTGTCCTGTTTCTGGAGTACCTTGGTTGTGCTGATGGGCTTTTCTGATCTTCAGAAGCCTTTGAGACACATGTGAACACTGATAGCTCCTTTTATACAGAACCTGATCTCTCCTGAGCAGCACCCCTGAGAAATGGGGTGGATTCTGGTTTTCTGAGTCCAGTTACTGAGGAATTTCAACTGACCCCAGTGAATCATGTTATATCTTATAAAAGAGACCTTATGAAAATAGATTTTTATTTGCAAGGTGTTTTACTGACCATTACCATCAAGCTTAGGAGGCTTTGAAACACTGCTTTCCTGTTAAGGCCAACAGAAATTTCACACTGCAGATCCATCCTCAACTTTGCTAATCAATCAGTCATGTGTCTGCCGAGAAACTGTCCTGTAATAAGTTGTAATAAAAAGGATATGCATATTTTTAAGCATACATGCACTGGTCCTGTCCTATGGGGTTGCACTGCTCCTATAATTGCACAAGACTGAACAAATAAAACAATTTTGCTCTGACAAGGTGCTGTATTAACTGAGGTTGCTAAATGGAAAGAGCCGTGTTAATTTTACCTTTGAAGAAAACACAAAGGGAAAAAATCAGTGGTTGCCAAATAGAAAAGAACAAAAGGGTAGGGAGAAAAATAATCTTTTCCAGCAACCATAACAGTGTTGCAAAAAAAAAAAATGTATAGGAAAAAGCCCCTGAAGCAGTTAAGGAAGAACAGAAAAGCACAGTCAAAATATTTGTTTCTACACTGAAACAAAGGGATTTTTTAAAAATTGTAGCTGCTCTTTCCTCTGATGTAACATGATCATGATTGAAAAGATAATCTTGGACAAATTAACACTGTATGGTGCTAAACACACCTAGTTCTTCATGGAGGGAGTTGCACTCATTTCTATTGCAAACTGCATCATAAGACAGCTAATGTTAGCCACTGCATCTGGGTAATGACTTGACAAATTACTTGACTCAGTGGTTGCTGACCTCAAGTTTATAACGTGATTTCATAAAAACCTGCATAGAAGCCTGATGGATATAGACATGAGGCTTTTCTAAATATAGCAGCAACTCAGAGAACAGTAAAAAAGGTTAAGTACAGAAGTAAGTCATCCAGCACAGTTCCTGAGTTTCATATTGACTCTAAGATGCACACTTGTAACAAGCTTCTGCTGTTACTATTGACAACTGTTTTAATGTGATGGCATATTTTAGAGTACTGACCTGTGAAGGTACACTGAGAATAATTAAGATAACAGTATGGGACAGAACATGCAGTATCTACATTATACTTATGGTATCTCATAGTATAACAAAGCCATGGCATCTTGATTATGAGCTTATACATAGGCTGATAGTACACATACAACTTTTTTGCCAGCTGTTTCATTCTTATGTTTTGAAAGCCTGTTTTTTTCTTCCTGCTTTTGTTACTGAAGAAAAGAAAGAATGCATGAGGTAGTATATGACAGATACTGGAAAATGAATATAAGCCTCCATTTATGCTTTGTTCATTAATGGGTATCTCCTGCAAATTGAAGTAATGCTGTAGAGGCTTCCTATAACTTGATATGAGTATGAGAATCCATGGCCTAGGTTTTATGTCCCCACTGCTGCAAAAAGCAACCAGAGCTGGGTATAACTACACCCAGCCCTAGAGATCTTGCACTGAATCACCTTAAGGTCAAATATAGTGAATCACATATCTGGGCCCTGGTCTGAAAGTGGCTTGCCTCCACTGAGGAGGGAAGCAGTGCAAGATACATATGCTCCTGGGCACAGCTTGCTAAGGGATCTTCAGGTTCAGCCCTGCAACACACTGAGAGCAATTGCTGAAGTGGCTGAAGGAAGGGAGGGGGAAGGGAAAGAAGTGATAGAAGTGAAGAATGGCAGGGGCTGAGGACTGGGGTGAGTCCCCATGTAAATCCAGTAGAAACAATCCATCACCTGTGAGATATTTCAGCAAGAGATGACAACAAATTACAAAGGGGTCAATAACCCTCACATCCAGGATTTAAATTTGCCAAACTGTGTTAGGCAGAGTAGTAGCAGGCTCCTTGGGTTCAAACACATACAGTCAGTTTACTTCTCAAGGCAGCTAAATACTCACAGTGCCTATTTTTAGGCATTTTAAAACATTTCAATTACATTTTGTTGAACAGTCATTCACTGAGTATTTTCTGCCAAAAATGAGATAGTTTTCTTACAAAGGTGCAAGCCTTCAATGAACCCATTATAAAACTGTAGAAATGCAGAATTTTAATCCTGTCAGTTTTAAACTTTGTATGGTTCCTCTCTGATTAAAATAATTGCTAAATGCCTCTCCTTGTCTTTTTGGCCTATTGTCTATCAGCCTGGCTCGTAACAGGGAGGTATCTGCATCATTAAACCAAGCCAAATGTTGACATGTTCGTGGATGTGGAATGTGTGTTTTCCTCCTATCATTGCAGTTGACATGTCGTGGGAAGGAAAAGGAAATCTATTTTGCTACTATAGAGCAAAATCGAGCCTGTTTCTTGATCTTCAGTGAGGAGGAATTTCAATCTACAAGTTTTGTTGGTTTTATAGAAACTTGAAGCTTTAAAAAACCCTAGAAGCTATATCTGCCATCTCCTGCTGGGTGCCTGTCAGCTCCTGTACTCTCTGACAGTGGCCAATCAGTGGCAAAACTGGAAACAACTGCAAGAAATTTGACAATATGAAGAAGCTTCATTGGTATAACTGTAAGTCCAGTCTTGCACTGGCTGGTGTCCGATATTGTACAGAATGGATCTGAAAGTCTATTAAATTGGAATATATGTCAATACAGATAAAAAAAGATCATATTAATATTCTTAGTATATTCATTATGGTATTCTCAGAGTCTGTACAAGATAGGCACTAGTACCAGTTACATTTTTATTTGTTCCTCTGATAAATCAATTATCGATCTTCAGATGCCCTCAGGTCTCTCTTAAATAAAGATAGCTCTCTTACATTGAAAGCGTATTTTAATTGAGAGTTCTGCTTTTTCTAAGTTCTGATGGACATCACAGTGAAATTTTTCTATAGCAGCTGATCACAGCCCTGGCACGCCGGACCTGCTAAGATGAACTCATAACACTTGAGAGACACAATTTCATTGTTGCCGGTATTGAACTTTCTGGCTATCAAACGTTCAATTTGAGATCTGATTTATACAAGGCAAAGGTAATATTATGAAAAAACAGGGCTCAATAACTCTCTGCACTTCTTTCCTTCTTTCCAAGAGTTCAGAGTTCATTATTGAAGTTAATGAATTATAGCACACAACACCATCATGGGAAATATTATTCATCTTATCTTACATAAGAGGAAACAAGTCTGGAGAGAATTTGCAATAGATCTGTAGAAGGACTGTGGCTTAGTTCAGATCTCCTGACTTTCAACATTGTCCTTTTTCCAGTCTCAAATGTATTTTTAGATACTTCTACTCACTAAGGGGTGTATAGGAAGAAGGTTTATTTTGTTAACACTTTCCCCCACATTGTAAGGAAGCAAAAGGACTCAGCCACCTTTTGCAGCATGAAACTATTGACATCTAATCTTTTCTATGTGCTACTGCTCTTCATAATTAAAATTTGGGCTGATTTGTTATTGTCTGAACCAGCATCTCCTTTACAGCTCTGCAGGCTTTGATGCGCAACCATGCTAAATATGACTAAATTTAGCAGAGTTGATTCTTCGTGGAGGGCCCATGGTAGCACTGTAGGAGAAGCACTGTCTGATGGTGTGGACCCTCAACAGAGCAACCAGTGCAACATCAAACCAGAGCACATTCAAGGGTCTCCTATTAATTTGGTGTTCCCCTCAAGTTCAAGTTAAAAGCTGCATCTGTAGCACTTTTGAAAAGTCTTTAGCAGACTTTAAAGTCAATCGGATCTTGCCTGATTGCAGTCACCTCTGCAGTTCCCCAGTCACTCAAAAAGCAAATTAGCTGTGGCCTTCAGTTCTTCTTCCCAGCTGTGGGCCGAGGGAGGGAGCTGAAGTCCATGTTGAGCTCCGAGATGCCACCTGAGTCCTGCGGCCAGCTTACAGACATGCTCCAAGGGCAAACACAACACAATGCCCTTCCATTCACTTCACAGTTCCCTTTTTCCTCGAAAACAACTGATCTGCAGGCAGGAAAACCATTTACTCAAAAATAAAGAGTAAAATGTTTTTCTTCTTAGATAATGTTCACCGTTCTTTCAGTAGGTATTATGTTCTGTAATGCGCTCTGTGTGCACCCATTTTGTCGTCGCTTTAGGTCATCCTTGCTCACAATTGGTTATTTACTCAGGGGCTTTTGAAATTATTGAGTTGACACATCTGTCAGACAGCAAAAGCAGAAATGCTAAAAGGTCACTTGGAGAGAAACCAGCTGCTTCAGACAAACCTTTATGCCTTCAAATAGCACAATCATTATAGTCTAACATATGGGGCCTCTTCTTTCATTTCTGTTTTTCTCCTTCACTTCAGGTATTTAGATATACTACCTCATTGCCAGGTCAACACAGGCCTTCTTGTAATTACCTACACAATAAGCAGCTCACTGCTTAAGAAAAAGCAGCTCCATTTTCTGTAAATGGGGAACCTGTTTCCTCACAGAGATGAGTTACAGAATACTTGCCACAAACTGTCCTATTAACAGAATGATTTGGACAGTGGTAAGTACATTTTTATTACTCCTGCTCCAGTCATTATAATTCGAAGCATGCATCTAGTACTGATCCAATGCTTCAGAGAGCCTGCGGGCCTTTGGTGAAGATGGTGATAAGTACAAGTAAGTGAATATTTCTTAACAAATAATTTATGCAACAAAATTGGACTCACTCTCTGTTTGGTGAATGTTAACAGGGCAATTGTGATTCCCTCTGATTTATTCAATATCCATGTTTTTGAAAAAGCAGCCATCCAGATGATTTATATCACACCTGATTAGTAATTGTGATTCCGAATTGAGATGCTGGGCTGCTGTAAGTCATCAATCATGTGATACTGTTTCTATGCTGTGATTGGGCAAAGAGGGATTGCTCCTGACACAATTGCTTTTCTATTTTAAAGTTCTCTTTTTGGGGAAAAAAATGTCAAAAACTTGATTGCTCATTTGTATGTGGAAAAAAAAAAAAAAAACAATGAGAAGCTGCAGAAGTGCTCAGGTGAATGGAAAAGAAAGGCACACACTGATTCTTTTATTAAAGATCTCCTTTTCTGAAACATCACGTGCATCATCTACACAAATTTGTGGACAAGAAAAAGCCTCATTTTCACAGGAAGAAAACACAGCAAAATCAAAAGCATTAAAATTACAGTAATTATTTCAAAGAATACAATTTGATTTCAAATCAAATCAATGTCTAAGATGAAAGTTATGCATTTTTACAGGCAATGAGCTTTTGAACTGTGTGAAAATCCTTCATTTTCAATAGAGATTGAACATTTTGTTAAATGAAATTCTTGCTTTGTGGGCAATAAGAGAAAACTGAAGAACTGCACTTTGGGAAAGTTATCGCTCCATAAATGAAACATGTTTGGAAATGGCACATTCAAAGTAAGTTTGCAGCTGTTATGCGTCCCATCTCAGAGAGTTTTTAACACCAAGTGGCACCAGAACACAGAAATTTGAAAACAACAAAGCTGAGCCTATTGTAAAACTGTGATTCTGTGGAAACATGGAAGGTAGTGGAAGAAGATCTTTGCTTTGCAGGGCTTGTCAGCTGGTATAAAGAAAGAAGGAACAATTTAGAAGGTACCTTTTGGTTTTGGTGGAGGTTGGTTTTAATGCACTGGCTTGATTCAGTTATTTTCAGGTAACTGTGGTAGGACAGGCTAACCCTCAAGCTGTGGTTAATAAATTTGAGGAATACTGCAAGGTGCATGAAAATGATTTACAGGAAGAAAATGTTTCAATTAGAAGTGTTGTGATGAAGTAGGTAATAAAATTATCCATAACACAAAATCTCAAAAACCAATCTTGCAATTTTGAGAGGCTATCTGTCTGATCAGAAGACAGACCAGGACTGTAGTCTGAGTCAAGACATTTAGGAAACTCTAATATCTAGACTTTTTTCTCAACTGAGCATTTGAACTCATAAAAAACCCAAATAGCTCAATCCAGGATGAAAATAAAGGAGTACAGAATTTCTCAGCATGTTTGTGTAATGTTGCAAGGTTGTTGCGAGAAAAGAGACATCATATGTGAAGACCTGCAAAACTCAATAACCAAGCTGACCAAAATACATGAGCAACTGGAAACCTAAACTGGGATAATCTCTGGCAAATGGAGATGCAGAAAAGCAGTGGTACACTTTCAATATTTTTCTAAAGTTTGCAAGGGCTGACCCCACAGCATAAAGTACATCAGAGTAAAGCAATATACGCAGCTCGGATGGACTTCTAAGAAGAATGGACACTGGTTGGTGGTCATAATACATGCTGAGAAAAGTCCTCACCAATGTATCACAGCAGCAAATTGAAATGTGGTTTACTCAACATGTAACAAGAAGTTGCAGATTCCTTAGAAAAAATAAATTACAATGGAATTCGCAGCATTCCTTTGATATGAATAGGATTTACTGCTGTCACTTAATAGCATAGTGGCTGATACATAACAAGCATTGACACTCCCTGTGGTCAAAGAGAGAGGTTTTATGGGAAGTCAGTTTGGCAAAACCTGACCAGGTGCCACTTACTCTATTGCATTTGCCAAAGCGAACAACAAACATCATATTAAATTAATAACACTTATTATTATTTCATTGAGGTTTTGTGACCAGAGAATGAAATGCAGATGGATGAGTGTGGAATGACAAGATCCCCTCAGGACTACTTGCCAGCACTGCAGTTGAAACCAGTCCAGAACAGGGTATCCTCAGCTTGGCCAGACCCATGTGATGTCTGGCTAGGGACTGACTGATTGCTGCAGGGCCGGTGCGAGGGCCACTAGCTCAGGGAGGTCAAGATCCCATGCTTCAGTCTCCTGATTTAAGGACTTCACAATTTAAGGAACTGGTAGGTCTAGAAATGCCATCATACCACTACCTAAAATGATACTGGAAAAAGTATTTGCATTAATAGACAAAGGTGATGCAGGGACTGAAAGATACAAGGAAGGGCTGGTACTTGTCCCAAATGATTAGTGACACTGAGGAAGTTGTCAGGGCTTGGAACCTATGCCAAAAAACCAGCCAAGTCAAGCAAGACAGTCCATGTTGGCACAGGAAAAATTGTTCTCCTGGAGCAAAGTATGCACTGAATTGTTTAGAATGACTGGAAAACATTATGTACTTGTCCTAGACTATTATTCTCATGTCAATAAGATAGCTTTACTAGAAGATACTAGAGCTGAACTGTGATTATGCTTGTCAAATGTGTTTACACTAGACATGGAATACCTGCCATAGTGATGCTTGGCAATGAAGTGCAGCTTAGAAGGCACAAGTGCTGGCTGCTAGTGGTAGATTTGGGGTTTAGATCTGTAATCCCCTGTCTTTTTTTATTTACACCAGTCCAATGGGCAGGTTGAAAGCAGGTAATGAATCTTCTCTTAAAAAGAAATTGTGACTTCAGACTCTAATCCATTGTGAGAATAAACTGGTAAATTGCTCCAAGAAAATGATATTGTGTGTATCTCTGAGCAGAACCAGCAGTTAAAAATTGCAGCAGTATCCTGGGAATCATCAATCTGATTACATTGTCATCACACTGAAGGGAGAAAGACAGTCCCACCACTTTACAGCTTGCAAGATAAGGGACAGTAACTTAACTATTTTTTTTTTTCCAGAGGAAGGTTGTTATTTCTGGAAGGTCAAAATAGAAAAGCATGAAGGTATTGCATTTTCAAACAAAAGCAGCCGGTGTGGTAGTCGCTGCTGCTAGACAGGTGGTGGAGTGCAGTGTGTGGTGGTGAGGTGATCTCTGAGCCCTCCTTGTTCTGTGGCAGCTCTGTTGAAGGATGTCCTCTTGCACCAGAGCAGAAACAAGCACCTAAAATAACGTGTCATGATGGTTCCTGTGTGTACATCTTTAAGGCCCAGGGCTGTACTGAGGCCTCCAGAGCCTTTTGTGTTCTAATTATTGGCTTGAATCAGTCTATGCAAGTCACTGAAAGTCATTACCAGCCTACGGTTGTTCTATGTCCAATGTGAAATGAATTGGTTGTGCTTGACAGCTGGGGTAGAGCTTAGATGCTTAGATGCAGAGCATATTGCCATCAGGTTTTTTTTCACCGTACACAGAAGAGATTCTCCTTTTATTTTTTCAGTTCCCTTCTTACCATCAACTATTCTGTAAGCCTTGCTGGGAGCTGGATTGGCAGTGTTTAGGCTGGAAACTATTTCCTGCGCTGCTCAGGAGTCCCTGGTCAGGAGTAAGCTTGTGAGATCTGATAAAAGCAAGTTGAGATACTTTGAGGAATAATGTCAACCTGCAATCACTAAAAACCCTGAGGTTAAGGAATTTATACCAAAGGTAGCAGAGTATAGTCTGGATTAACATTATTTCATGTCAGCTTCAGCTGGCCTCCTTTAAAAAAACAGTTAAAATAAAAAATGCTAGAAATTTTATCCCTCCTAACTTGAATCCTAGGCTTTTCGTGATGTGAAGAGGTAACATTATTATCATCCATCATTAAATCCACTGAGTGTCAAACTTATCACCTTGACACTTTAATGATCCTTAAGATGTCCTTGTAAAAGCTGGGTACCATGGCAACCACTCAAACACAAGGCCTTGGCACTGCTGAACTTCTCTTAATAAATCAGGCATAATTGGCATCTATGTATTATAATAAATTAAAAGTTATTCAACTGGAATGATTTTATATTGTACAATATTAAGTCATTAAATTTGCTGTTCTGATGTCTCCTTTGTGATATAATTCCTGTGTGTGCTTTTTAATACAGAAAATTTTCTCTCCCCCTCTTGCAAGAAATAATGGGGGGGGGGGGGGGGGGTTGAATA
>JAOEHY010020823.1:0-12301 GCA_025447955.1 Psilopsiagon aurifrons
AGGCTTCCTCTTCTTGGCAGCACACTGTCTTCAGTTAACCCTCTTATCAAACTGCAAAACCCTAACAAGCCTTTTGCGCACAAGGAGAGTTAGGCTAAGACAAAGGCTGGATTGCTCACATGTCCCTTAACTGAAAGGAATGCTTACACACAAAAATGTTGCATCAGCTTATTCTGGCTGTAATATCAGCATAATTGAAGACATAAATATGATGGATACATATATCCAATAAACCATAAGCAAGAATTAAATGTCATTATTTCCTGAGGGTCAGGGGAAAAATGTTTGGATTTTTGTTCTTATCGAATTGAAATGGGAAACAATAAAATCACTTCTAGTTCTTCTTCCGCTCTAACACCCACTCTTTACCATATGCCCATTCACTGGCAACAGTAATCTGGACTGACATAATACTGCTAACAGTAGATGAAATGATTCATGAGCTCTGAGAGTTCAAAGACAATCTCATCCCTTCCATCACTTCACCTGTGGGAAAACAGTCCCAGGACCTCAAATAATTGAGAAATGATCGATCTGATCTATCCAGCTACTCATGTGTACCAACACATGTTTCAGCTACTAACAAAAGGCATTCTACTGCTCAAGAGAGAAGATATAGAGGGTACACACAATGGGCACCCCTATAGTTTAACCTGCCGGATCAAAAAGTAGACATAAGAAAGTGGGATGGAAACCCTACCTCAGCTCTGGAGGAACGGGTACTTGAATTGGAGGACAAAAGTCATGGATGATCATCCCATGAAAACTGCAGCTTCAGTCTCTGGTGGGCAGATTCCCAGATGGAGTGGAAGAGCCGATTTTACTTCAGCTCCTGTGATAAAGAAGAATAATCCCTGTCTACAAGGCTTAAGTGTCCAAAGTTGTGATGACTATTAGAGGGGCCCTGCCTCCAGCCAGGTGGATATAGGGGACAATTGGATTTACAGGACTGTGTGGATCAGATGGCCTGGCACATCAGTCCCACAGAAGTACAATGCTCTAGTATATACCAGTGCATAGTGCACCCTAATGCAATCAAACTGTCAAGGGATGGAACCCACTTATATTTCTGGAGTGACAGGAGGATGCCAAGAGTTGACTGTACTGGAGGCTGAAATCTGCCTGACTGGGAGGAAGTGGCAAAAGCAGCCCATTGTGACTGGTCCAGAGGCTCCATGTATCCTTGGCATAGACTACCTCAGGAGAGGATACTTCAAAGACCCAAAAGGGTAACGATGGGCTTTTGGTATTGCTGCTCTGAAGACAGAGGCAATTGAGCAGCTGTCCACCTTGTCTGGTCTCTGAGAGAATCCTTCTGTTGTGGGGTTGCTGAAGGTCGAAGAACAAGTGCCAATTGTGACCACAACAGTACAACAGTGCCAATATCGCACCAACCGAGACTCCCTGATTTCCATAAATAAGCTGATCCATGGACTGGAAAGTCAAGGAGTGATCAGTAGGACCCACTCACCCTTTAAGACCCCCACATGACCAGTGCGAAAGTCTAACGGAGAATGGAGACTGACAGTAGACTACCGTGGCTTTAACGAAGTCAGACCACCATTGAGTGCTGCCGTACCGGACATGCTAGAACTTCAGTATGAACTGGAGTCAAAGGCAGCCAAGTGGTATGCCACAATCAATATTGCCAATGCGTTTTTCTCGATTCCTTTGGCAGCAGAGTGCAGGCCACAGTTCGCTTTTAATTGGAGGGGCGTCCAGTACACTTGGAACCGACTGCCCCAGGGGTGGAAACACAGCCCTACCGTCTGCCATGGACTGATTCAGACTGCACTGGAACAGGGGGAAGCTCCAGAACACCTGCAATACGTTGATGACATTATCGTGTGGGGTGTTACAGTTGAAGAATTCTTTGAGAAAGGGAGGGAAATAATCCAAATCCTGGTGAAAACCGATTTTGCCATAAAGCAGCGTAATGTCAAGGGACCTGCACAGGAGATTCAATTTTTGGGAATAAAGTGGCAAGATGAATGCTGCCAGATCCCCGCGGATGTGATGAACAAGATAACAGCTATGTCTCCACCAACTAATGAGAAAGAAACCCAAGAAAGCTTGGGTTTTGTGGGGTTCTGGAGAATGCACATCCCGAATTATAGTTTGATTGTAAGCCCTCTCTATCATGTGATCCAGAAAAAAAGTGATTTTAAATGGGGCCTTGAGCAACAACAAGCCCTTGAGCAAATTAAACGAGATACAGTTCATGCAGTAGCCCTTGGACCAGTTCGGACAGGGCTAGATGTAAAAAATGTACTGTACACTGCAGCTGGGGAGAATGGTCCTACCTGGAGCCTCTGGCAGAAAACTCCAGAGGAGACTCAAGGTCGACCCCTTGGTTTTTGCAGTCGGGGATACAGAGGATCTGAGGTCAGCTATACCCCAACTGAAAAACAGATCCTGGCAGCCTTTGAAGGGGTTCAAGCTGCTTGGGAAGTGATTGGTACTGAAGCACAGCTCCTCCTGGTACCCCCATTGCCCGTGCTGAGCTGGATGTTGAAAGGCAGGGTCTCCTCTACACACCATGCAACCAATGCTACATGGAGTAAGTGGGCTGCACTAATTACACAACGAGCTCGAGTAGGAAATCCCAGTTGTCTAGGAACTCTGGAAGTCATCATGGACTGGGCAGAGGGCAAAGATTTTGGAATGTCAGTAGAAGAGGAGGTGATGTGTGCTGAAGAGGCCCCACCATATAATGAACTGTCAGAAAGTGAAAAGCAGTATGCCTTGTTTACTGATGGATCCTGATGTATTGTGGGAAAGCATCCAAGATTGAAGGCAGCCTTATGGAGACCTCTGGATGAGAATTTTTTTTTTTTGATTGAAGTGACTCAGATGGACTTAGATTGGCAACATAAGGGTGAACTATTTTGGCCCAGTGAGCCCATGACACTTCAGGCTATGAGGGCAGAGAGGCAACATACATATGGGCTCGTGATCAAGGGGTGAACTTAACAATGGACACTATTGCCCAGATTATTCACGAGTGTGAAACATGTGCTGCAATTAAGCAAGCTAAATGGTTAAAGTCTCTTTGTTATGGAAGACCATGGCTGTAGTACAAATATGGGGTGGCCTGGCAGATTGATTATATTACACTCCCAGCAACCCACCAAGGCGAGAGCCATGTGCTTACCATGGTGGAAGCAACCACTGGATGGCTGGAAACATACGCTGTGCCCCCCACCACAGTTCGAAACACTATCCAGGGCCTTGAAAAACAGATTTTGTGGTGACACGGCACCCCAGAGAGAACTGAGTCAGACAATGGGCCTCATTTCCAGCACAGCCTTACAGACTTTTGGGCCAAAGAGCATGGCATTGAGTGGGTATATCACATCCTCTACCAAGCACCAACATCTGGGAAAATCAAACGGTACAATGGGCTATTAAAAACTACACTGAGAGCAATGGGTGGTGGGACTTTCAAACATTGGGATACACATTTACCAAAGGCCACCTGGTCAGTCAACGCCAGAGGATCAACCAACAGGGCTGGTCCAGACCAGTCAGAAAGTTTACATACTGTAGAGGGGGACAAAGTTCCTGTGGTGCACATAAAGAGTTTTCTGGGGAAGACAGTTTGGGTTATTCCTGCTTCAGGTAATAGCAAACCCACTCATGAGATTGCTTTTGCTCAAGAACCCGGATATACTTGGTGGGTAATGCAGGAAGACGGAGAAGTCCGATGTGTACCTCAAGGGGATTTGATTTTAGGGGAAAACAGCCAACAAACTCAATTGTATGCTGTTGCCTGCTGTGTAGCACTTTTATAGCCCACCAGTTAGATGTCTTCAGGTCACCAGCGACTGTCTCTGACCTCTCCAACCATCATCCCAACAAAGAATGAACTTTGATAAAACCAGACAAGTACTGCATTAAAGGAATGATCAGCATCATCAGACAGCAATCGAACATTGCACACAGCCTCTGCTTTGAAAGACTGCTCTGAAAGACTGTTACAAGAGATGGAGGCCAACATCACAGACCAGATAGACTCAGCAGTGTTGTAGGGATTGGTCCATGCGCTAAGGAATGATCTCTCTCTCTCTGTGGATGTTTATATATATGTCTATGAGATAAGAGTGATGGCACATTGAAAATGTGTGATCTCAGCAGGACATGAATAGTACGGGAAAAGGATACTGTCCTGGGTTCAGCAGTAGCAGCCATTTTTCTCTTTCTTAGGAGCTGGTGCAGCGCTGTGTTTTTGACTTTCGGCCTGGGATCAGCACTGATAACACTGATGGTTTTGGTTACTGCAATGTTTAGCCTGATCAAGGACTTTCTGAGTCTCATGCTCTGCCAGGGAGGAGGGGAAGCCGGGAGGAAGCAGAGACAGGACACCTGACCCAAACTAGCCAAAGAGGCATTCTGTACCACAGCATGTCATGCCCAGTATATAAACTGGAGGCAGCTACCCAAGAAGGGCAAGATCACTTCTCGGGTTGGGCTGGGAGTCGGTCAGCAGGTGGTGAGCAGCTGTATTCTCTTCCCTTGTTATTTCCCTTATCATTATTATTGTTGGTGGTAGCAGTATTAATTTGTATTATACCTTAGTTACCGGACTGTTCTTATCTCAACCCATGGGAGTTACATTCTTTCAATTCTCTTTCCCATACTTCAGCGGGTGGGGAGTAAGTGAGTGCCTGTGTGGCCCTCACATATGATGGCTCCATAGCCCCATCATAGAAGGCCACCAAATCGGTCAGGCAGGATTTCCCCTTAGTGAAGCCACGCTGGCTGTCACCAAGCACCTTGTTTTTTCTCATGTGCCTTAGCATGCCTTTCAGGAGAATCTACTCCAAGATTTTGCCATGCACAGTGGTGAGACTGACTGGTCTGTAATTCCCCGAGTCATACATTTTCCCTCCCTGGAAAGTTGTGGGTATTCCCTTTTTCCAATCATCAGGAACTTCACCTGTCTGCCATGATTTTTCAAATATATTGGACAGTGGCTTAGCAACTTTATTTGCCAGCTCCTTCAAAACCCAAGGATGGATTTTATCAGGTCCCATGGGCTTGTGCATATTCAAGTTCTTGAGATGGTCTCTAACCAGATCCTCTCCTACAGTGGGCCTAGTCTTCATTCTCACAGTCCCTGTGTCTGCCTTCCAAGACTTGGGTGGTGTGGTCAGAGCATTAGTTTCATTCTAACTGAGCCTTAGCTTTCCTAACCTGGTCCCTAGCTTCCCGGACAACATCCTTGTATTCTTCCCAGGCCTCCTGTCCTTGCTTCCACCTTTTATAAGCCTCTTTTTTTCCTCAAAGTTTCCTCCTCAGCTCTTTATCCATCCAGGCAGGTCTCCTGGCTGTCCTGCTGCACTTCCTTCTATTAGGGATGCAGTACTCCTAAGCTGGTAGAAGGTGATCCTTGAATATCAACCAGTATTTGGTCTCTCTCCTGAAACTGAAGCACAGATACAGCCCTTCTTCCTCAAACCATCCCAGAAGTCCTGGCAGAGTTAGAAACCATTTATCCTTTCAAATAATAGCCTGCAGAAGGGTATTTCTCATAGTTCCCCTGTCAGACAGATTTACTGCCTTACCATTATAGCAGAAACTTTCAAATGCATTTTAAGTCCTTAAGGTAAGACATCAGCATCTAGAAGAACACAGGTATTACCTTCATTGTCCAGTGACAGGATGCTGTGTCACAAACTTGCATGGGAAATGTTGGCATACTAATGGGACTTTTCCCTTCAGCTTTTAACTTAAACTTTCTCCTCATTCTCCTATTAAACACAAGGCAGTTAATTTTAGAAGTAAAATAAAACTAAGTAATTCAAAAAAGACCTGTTTTGAAGAACAGGTCTCAAGACAATCTTTTTTCATAATGCATAGTATTATAGGTGAGGCAAACCTCATAAAGCTTACACTTAAACAGGAGAAGTTCAGGTTAGTTCTAAGGAAGAAGTCCTTTACTGTGAGGGTGGGGAAGTACTGGACCAGGTTGCCCAAAGAAGCTGTGAATGCTCCACCCTTGGCAGCAGTCAAGGCCAGGCCGGCAAGGGTCTTGAGCAACTTGGTCTATGGAAGGTGTTTCTGCCCATGGCAGAAGGGTTGGAACTAGGTGATCTTAAGGTCCTTTCCAACCCCAGCCATTCTATGATTCTATAAAAGACATGTGGTATCCTGTATTTTCAAGTCAAAATATTTTTCCTAATAAATCTCTCAATAAAAGTTTTGTTTTGAAAAACAGTTTAAGACTAAATTAAATCTGAAGAAGGTTATGATTAACCAAATGAAAAGGAGAACAATCTGATCAGCAGAGGTGAGTGTAAAATGGTTACTTTAACCTTGTTCCTGTTTCCCTAAGTTTTCCTCCTCTCCTCCTTCTCTCTTTCTCTGAAGAAAAAATGTCATGCTAGCAATTTGGAACTTCTAATAAAGGCTTTATAATGCAAATATTCACTGACCTTTCTTTAGAAGAAGAAGAGTTATAAGGGAGTTAATTTAATATACGTGGTTTACCGTATCATCTAGTACTCCCTCCCACCAAGATTTTTTTATACAATATCAAGTTGTCATGAAGTCAAAAACATTCACAAGTAAGAGAATACCAGAATATGGATTGTCCTAAAAGCAATAATTTAATCCCACTGTGTGTATCATTATGATAATTCTTTAGATATACAATTACACAGTTCTTTATTCCATATTATCATATGTCATTCCTGCAGAAGAAGGGATATGCTTGGTTAATGAAGATCTAGTCACATTTAACTCTTTTTTTTATGTGCAGGATCAGTTACTGACAGTATTCGGCCCTTACTCTGATCTCAGAATTACTAGCTTCTTCATGAATGAAGAATGTTCATCAATGTAATAGAAGTATATTCAATAAATTTAAGTTGGTAACGCCATTGTTATTTGTGAGTGGGCAATTAGGGTGATTATACATACAAAGGATAGAGACTATAAAAATCAAAGAATTTATCACATAAATATAGCCAACATAAGAGATACAGAATCTAACTTTCCAGTTTGTTTTGCATTTTGTAGCTTCATGTATTTAAAATACACTAATTTCTGTTGCAGTTATCAATTTCTCCAAACTGGGCAGCAAGCAGATAAGAAACACAACTAATAATTACCTTTGTGTTACTGAATGTCTCACAGACTGTTTGGCACAGACAGAGCTCCAGATCTTTGGTGCAGTAATGAATCACCCTGACTATGCAGTCTTCTTTTTATTCCAGGCCACAGTTGCTTCTATGAAAGGCTGAGTTACCCACCTGAGCTCTGTCTGAACTCTGAGATAAGCAGAAGCTACGAGACTGTGCTGCAGAGTATTGCTTAGCTCCCATACAAGTCCTGGGAAAAGCAGCTTTACCAGTATCACTCTCTGGGAATGGAGCTAGGACTGGCTGATGGGCAACTAAAATTTGCTTTACAACCCAGGATATTTGCTCTTAAGGATGTCAAAGCAGCTGCTAAAAGTATGGAAGGACTCTGAATTTCATTAAAACAAAATTATATTCAGTTGCTTTTTTTCTGTTTTGGAAAGGTAGTTGGGCCACCATCATCCCAATATTGCTTGTGAATAGTCTGTACCCATGTTGTGATTTAAACCCAGCTGGCAACTATGTACTATGCAGCTGCTTGCTCACTCTCTCTCCTCTGTGGGGACGGGGAAGAGAATGGGAAAAAAAAAGGTAAAACTGAAGAGGTTGAGATAAGAACAGTTTAATAGCGGAAATAAAGTAAAATATTATAATAAAAATAATATTAATAGGAAAGAAAGAGAGGCTAATAAAACCCAAGAAGCAACAGTCATGAACAAAACGATTCCATACACAGCCCACCCCTGAGCAGGGATTGGTCCCTCCTGGCCAACTCTGCCCAGTTTCTACATGTGCTGTGGTATGGAATATCCCTTTGGCTAGTGTGGGTCAGGTGTCCTGTCTCTGCTCCCTCCTGATTTTTTGTGCCCCTCCTCACTGGCAGAGCATGAGAGACTGAAAAACCCTTGATCAGGGTAAGTGCTACTTAGCAACAACTAAAACATCAGTGTGTTATCAACATTATTCTCAGACTAAAGCCAAAACCCAGCCCTGTAACAGCTTCTAGGAAGAAAATTAACTCTATCCCTGTCGAAATCAAGACAACACAGTAAACTTGTTGCAGTGAGTTTTCAGATAAAGGAAAACCCAGCACAAGTGATGTCAAATTCCAAAAAGGAACTTATTAGCTAAAAAGACAATATAATACCAAGCAGCAAGAAAGGGTAAAATGTCCTCTGGCTTGAAATAGTCCTTTTATCAGGTTTGGTAATGCTTTCTGAAGATAGAATAAAGACTAAGCTTGGCAACAAATTCAGATAAAGGTAACTCAGAGAAAATAGGTAATCAGAATCTCTGTGATTGAATTGTGATATAATTTATTTAAAAAAGAAATTAAAATGTCTGAATATTTCTCTTTGAATTTCTTTGTAATAGTAGACTTTATGAAACAAAAAATGGAACAATTATTGCTTCTAAACTGAACTGAAACAATTTTTTCTCAAATTGGTGCTGAACTGGAATGATAATTTTGAAGTATACATTGAAACTTGGCAGCAAGCACAAGAATAGATTATTTTCTCATTACTCGTTCAGAATACAGTTTAAAATATTATTTTTTCTATTAAGCATCTATTCAGCATATGGATCATTTTCAGCTGATAAGGACTTCAGGAAAGCGCAAATAGCAGACACTTCACAACTTTTATCAGTTTTTACTTTGCAACATGAATTGCAGTGCACACCCGTGCTTCATCATTAAGACTGTTGCATGCTGCTTTGCTGACTGACTGGAGCATTGACCTGTTTGGAATAGTAAATTCTATATCCACCTTATACTGGTACTTGCTCAATAGCTATAAAGCGCAGCAGATCCGTAAAGGAAGGGGCTGGCCATCTCTTTCAGATTTGTATCTCCACATTATCTCCCATCTGTTGCTACAGTCATGATCTTCCCATGGGTTTACATCCCCATGCAGATATAAATAGGTGAAAGTATGAAGATTTTCCACAATCCTGTCAGAACAAAATAGAATATATTCAATACCATAATACAACGCACAGGTGCATTATCTAAAGTAGCAGGAACAGGATGCAGCATATTTCTGTATTTGTGCTGAACTATTAAGCACACACACACACACACAATCAAAGAAAAATTAAATACAGGACATTATATTTCAGAAGAACATCTGAGTTTCTAACTAATAGACCATGGTGGGTTTGTATTTTTGTTTGGGTGTTTAGGGTTTGGTTTTTTTTAATGAATTTACTGGAAATTCTCTCTTAGGTCCTTGACATTATTCTGCATATTTGTAAGAACTATTTCATAGTTCACCTAATAGGTGAAATTTTAAAATACATTAAGATCCATTAACAGCCCTGGAAATTAAATAAAAATTCTGAAAGTGCTTGAAAAGTCCCTTGATTTAGAGTTGGGATTTTCAATATTGCAAGTGAATTAGAAACACAAGCTTTCATTAATGTGCTTCTTAAAGTCCACACAAGTCTCTGCTCCTCATGAAACGTGCTATTAAAGTTTTCCAAACTCACAGAACAGAAGACTGGTCCAAAGTGTCTTGTACAAAAAATCAGCATCAAATCATGTGCAGTATCTTATATATTGCTACAGACAAAAGGAAGCAGAACAGAAAAGGGAGTTGAACCTAAGAATATATTGATAATGTAAATACAATTTTAAGTCTAATAGATCAAAGCAGTTAATTAATGCACACAAGCCTTTCTAATAAAAGAGTTAAAATTGTGATGGCAAAAAAACTTCACTGTCCAACCGCTGCCCCTCTTCTCTGCTCTTCGCCTGAAGTTCTTCTCTGAAGTTCACCTCTTGGGAATTTCTTTGGGTCTTCATGTGGACAGTTTCACTCTTCTTCAGGAGAAAGGAATGATTACAAGCTTTCAGCAACCTCAGAGCTTCAATAAGAGAACTCTGATGCTCATGGATCCTTTCCTCCTCAATTTTGGGACCATTTAATTTATTTTTCTACTTGTCCTCAGCATGGATCTCACCACCAGCAGTATCTCACAGCCGAGGTGCATCCTTGGGGAGGTGAGAGACATTCACTCCAAGGCAGCAAGGTCAACCAGTGGCACTCAGATAGAGGCAGGATATGGACAGCCTCATAGGGCCCAGACCCTGTTATCCCAGGGCACCATGAGGCATGAAGGATTCTGTTAATAATGGCAAAAATCACATTTTCTGGCATACACATCTAATAAAAGAATGAGGGAATGTGAGATAAAAGTTGGTTTAATTTTCAAAATAAGAAAAAAATAGCTTGTTCTTCAGAAGATGCAATTTCTGTGAGACATTGTGGATATCAAAAATTAGCAAGGATACTAAAAGTGATTAGCTACATGATCCATATTCATGGGAATAAATACAAACTGCTTAGCCTAGATAAAAAGCAGCATTTGGAAATCAGGAATTCAATGAGATATAAAGTAATGGAAGCCAGGTCAGCATCCTGTGTATTTGTACTTTCTGCTGCTGTTCTCTTAACTAAACATCTGCTGCCAATAGCATGTCAGAGACAAGACAGCCGGTTTGGCAGAACATAGATCTGGCCCATACCACTCTTTGTTTACTTTTGCAATCAAGAATTCAACACATTATGTAATAAACCAGTTAGTATCATAATAAGCATTATAAAATAATTGGAAATGCATTCAAAATACAGTTCTTATAGACATTCTTTATAGTCTTTGCCTTTACATGTCTAGATTTACAGAATTCTGTAAAAGAATAGAATCTATTTCTCAATCTGTGAGTGTCCAGACTAACACACTTGTAAAGTAACTAATGAAATATAACCACTGGGAGAAATACGATGTAAAACTATGCGGTCTATAATAAGCTTAATAGAATAGAAGAATTCTGGGTAAAATGAATCGCTCATCCTACTTACCCCATCTGTGCACATTAAAGTTCCATTAACTAGCAGAGAAGAACAAAGAAGTCCATATACTTTAAATATGGGGATAAAAAGCAAAAACTTTACTCAATTTGTACCACTGAAATCAATAATATTACACTGCTGAGAAATCGGCTCACGTAGGAGCAGACTTGGGACAAATATTTCAATGTTACTCTGAGTCTCCAAAATGTAATTTATGTTAGATTAACTCTATTCCCATTACAGAATATGCAGCTTGTGTGCATATTAATTGATACGTAATATTTCAGATGTACGAAGACTTCTACTTGTCCTAGACATGCAGAGAGAAAGACAAGATAGAAGGATTGCGGTTTAATTAGGTTTTAGTGTATTAATTCATCTGAAAGCTACTTGGCAGTAACTCATAGAGTGCAGGTCATGGCTCATTTTTGTTTCTATCTCGCCAAGAGATGTCATGAGTTGCCGTTGCCCAGCTACCCACTAGTCAAGTAAACTTTACATATGAACACCTGTCATCACAAGGCACTACCTGATTAGTGTTTTTTACCTAACATTCCAAAAATTTGTTAGTGCTTTCCTTAATATAACGAGGACAGAAAAAAATATTAACTTCCTAATAAAAAAATCACACCCATAAGTCCTTTGAAAATTCAGATAAGTCTTGTTATTTCAACACAAACTGATTTTGCCTTTAATCTGAAATTAATATACCTTTTCTACTGTCAACCTGCAAAAAGCTTCATTGCTTCCCATCTTACTGCTTGCTGAGTCATTTCAGAGCATCCTAGTCTGAGAGAATTACTTCTATGTCCTTAAATCCTGTGGTCCTATAACGATTATGGGCACCTTATGTGGTGCAGCCAAAGTAGGCCTGCTGCATGCACAGATACATACTGAGCAAGACACAATTACTATTTGTTACCTTGAACTGAGACAGAAGTGCACAAGATTGAATAATTGATGACTGTGTAAGTATGTTAGAACATTTTAAAACCAACAATATAATTTTGTAACACAGCTGATCCATAAATGCAAAGAGGCCAACAGAGACTTATGGTACAGCTGCACAAATGGGGAGAAGGAAAGTACATGTAAGACACAAAATCTGCTGGCAGGAACAATGGCTTGGAAAATTAACACAGTTCGCAAAACAAACAGAAGGGTGTACAGTAGAATTAGACCAACTCGGCAGAAGAAGCAAGAAAGACTACAGAATCCTACAATCATGAATTCTAGCTTGGAAAGTGTCTTGGTTTAGGCTGTAAATCAGCCACGCAGTTTGCTACCATGGAGAATCGAAAGAATGCAACTCCCACAGGTTGAGATAAGAACAGTTTAGTAACTAAGGTATAACACAAACCA
>JAOEHY010020824.1:0-23798 GCA_025447955.1 Psilopsiagon aurifrons
CCTCGTTTTTCCTCTCTCAGGTCTTCAGATGAACATATCAGCCATGCTTATCACCTGCTGCTGACACGGCTGCGTGAGGAACACGCCGAGGTGCGCTTCTCCGCGTTCCAGATCGTGCAGGAGCTGTTCTCCCGATCCCATCAATTCCGGACTCTGCTTATTTCCAACTTCCAAGATTTCTTGGAGCTCACAGTAGGGATAGACCATAAGCAGCCTCTTCCCCCACCCAAGGAGGTGGCGCAGAAGTTAAGGAAAGAAACCATTAAGTCAGTGCAAGAATGGCATGAGAAATATGGGGAGGCCTACAAGAAGCTTGCTCTGGGATACCACTTCTTAAAGCAGAATAAGAAGGTACGCTGTGGTTTTATTCCTGAGTGTGTTTTTAGGTGGTGATTGTTAGGAAGTGTTTAAAGCGAGGAAAGCAATAAATAGAAGAAAGAATGTTGGAAGCAGCATTGTCTTTAGGAGGTAGCCTGTTGAGGGTGGTCCTTGAAAAGCGAACCCCAGTTTTTGTCATCTTGCAGTTGCATCAAGTTTTAAAAACTCCAAGCTTGTGCTTGGAGCTGGGCTTAACTAGTCTTTCCTCAGAGTGCAAGGGGTGTTGCTCACCAGTAGGCTTTCATCCACTGATTCCTACCAGAAGCCCCAAAGTTGAGCCCTTTTTAAAATGGAAATAATGGTTGTACCTTAAACTGAGGGTAACCATCTGTTTAGTCTCCCTGTGTCAGTTTAAACTAGCCTGATTTTTGTGCTGAGCTGTCCAGTTCTAGCATCCTTTTGCTGTGCAACGCACTAAGTGTAGGTGCTATACTCCCTCAGTTGCTGTGGTAGTGTGGTGTACAACAGCTTTATTAAAGGGAATTTTCTTGTGTGTAAATGCTTGCTTTTAGGTGTCATTTCTAGGCTTCAAGTTACTGTGTTTAGAATATTCTTCTGGTTTAGTATCTGAGGTGAGATGACGGTATCAGGCTTTCAATAAACATTGATTCTCTGTCTCATCAGAAAGACAAATATTCAGAGTTCCTAATAGGAGATCAAAAAACCTGGTGATACATGACATATTTCGGTTCTGTTTCTATACTAAGGTAGTAGCCTGCCCTGCAGCTATTATTTCATAGAATCAGAGAATGGTTTGGTTTGGAGGGGCCCTTACTAGTTCTGACCCCCCTGCCGTAGGTGTTTATTATACTGTGTTCTTCTTCTACACAATTTTTGGTATCTGCTCAGAAAAGGTGATTTGAATTCCCCTTTATTGTTTAACAAAGAAAGAAAACTACATGAAAGTGACAAGGAGAAATGTGAAACTGAGACGAGGGGGCGTTAACACAGTTTTACCAAATTGGACATACAGGTCTGCATCAATTCTGGTGAAGTTTGGCATGTCTGTGCTCCTGTGGTTAAACACTGTTCCCAGTTACATCTGGGTTGTCGCCCTGTGTATTTGTGATACCAAGTTGTCCAGCAAGGTTCAATGTACTCTTTTCTAGAGCAGCTGAATTTGAGTACTTCAGGAAATAGTGATACCAACAGAAACAGTGTTATGTAGTTTAACTTGTAGTTACTTGGATAGTTGAGATAGACTGACCTAAATGGCCTTTTGCCAGCTTAATACTTGAAGTGCAAGAAACAGCCAACAGGTTTGAGGAGACGTTTGTACTTTATAGTAGTAAAGTACATCTTCTGTTCTGTATTGCAGGACTGGCACAGTAGTATAGGGCACCTTGAGAGGAGTGTTAGCTCTGTGTGTGGTTTGTGGTTATTGGTTTGGGGTTTGTTTGGTTTGGTTTTTTATTATCACCAAGATCACCTTATTAAATAGTTGGTCAGCAGATGACAACTGCTGCCCTTTTAGGGTGTAAACTTGGAGGGCTACCCCCTGATTTAATGTTAGTAGGTGTCAAGTAGGTAACTACAAATGTTTGACTTCAAGGACAAGTTTCACATTAGGGCAACTGAATCATATTATAATATATTTGCATCTGAGGAATGCGTGGATGGGGTTATGGAGTAGGCTGGAATTCCAGAGTGAAGAGAATTTTCAACAGGTCAATAATACATAAGTATTACTCCCATATGCCAGTATTTTTGCTCAAGTTGCAGTAGGTGTCTAGGCTCAGTACTTAGACCCTTTAAATCAAGAGCAATTGCACCTCATCACATCCAGTTCCATAATTATAGACCTCTGGTAAAAGGTTTCGTACAGCCTGCACTGATACAAAGACAGAACAACTCTGATTCTCGCTCTGTATCACCTAAATGATGTTAGATGTTTTCTGACCAAGTTAGTGAGTTAGTGCTGACACCAGATAGCAGGTGACTGCATGTGCACATCTGTAACTCAGGCCCTGAGTTATTCTGACCTTGCGAGGCTTCTGTGCCCTGTGCTGGACAACTCAAAACTTCTTGTGTGCAGTAGATTTGGTTGTTGGTAGATACCTTGTATGGGAGGTGTGCTCTGGTTATCAGTGTCAAACCATGACAATTTTGCAGGTGTTGTAAGAAGGGTACCTGTACAAGTGCTGAAGTGTGAAACAGTGCAGTGGAGCAGCATGTGGCTGGTCCTTTTGGGACAGAGAAGTTGAAAGAGTGGGCAGGTGGCTCTGCTGTAGGCATTCTGATATCTTCCTTCTGCCCACCCATTTCCCACTAAAAACAAGCTTGGTGAGTCTGCCTCATTTCCTAAACTGATAGAGATTTTCCATGCCAGGTTCTGTGAAAACTGAAGTATCCTTTTGCTCTTAGAGGCTTTTATAGGCGAAACATTTGTCTTTAAATTGGTTGCATGAATACTGTTTGTAAGAACCTTAAGGCTTATTGCACACTGTATGGTTTATTCAGCAGTAGAAGCATTTATATAGCAAGACTCTCAGATTTATGTTCATATTTTAGCCATAAGAAATGGAAGTGAATGATAATCTTTCCCTGAATCCCACAATTCAACAAATGTAATTGTAAATTCAAAATTTGAGCTTTTTTGATGAATTTGAATATGTGCTCTTCTATTTTCCTTGCTTACAAAGTTCATCAGTAAACTGATGTGTATGCTTGTGTTTACAAATTTTCCTGAGCCTCCTTTATTAATAGTGGACCTACTGTCATGTTTTTGTATAACCTGAATGCTTACCCTGTGTAGTCCCTTCCTGCCCGTTGCCTCTAACCCTGTGTCTCCCAAAGCCTTGTTTATTCCTGTATTTTAGTTGTGGAAATCTAAGCATTTTGGTTGTCTACCTTACGATTCCTTTCTGAAAGTTGTTGATTCTCAGCAGTCCCTTATTAGTAGACGTAAAAACTCTGTTCAGAATTACTGCAGTACTGACTCTAGGAGGGGAAGAGATAAAAGGAAGTGGTGTTGAGCTTCTGGCTGATTGCTGGTGTTAGAGGATTTTTCACCCCAGATAAGGATCTTAGGAAATGGATTTTCTATATATTTCTTGTTAAGAATGTTACATTTTGTTCATTTCCTCCTTAGGTGGATTTTGAAGATGTGCATGCCAGAACCATGGCTGAAAGGAGGAGGGAAGAGGAGAAACAAAAACGACTGGATAATGTTTACAAAGAAAAAGCCAAAAGAGCTGAAAAAGAAATGGAAGGTGAGTTGCTTTGGTTCTTTTAGTGTTTGCTTTGAGGGGTTTGTTTGTTTTTAAAGCAATCCTTTTTAAGATTATGTGAAACAAATTTGAAGAGGATAACTATCCAAATGATAGCTGAGCACTAAGGGCAGGAATACCACATTTGTTAGAGTTTCTCACCTAAAGGTTATCAGGGGAAACAAGTGACAATCCTATGAGCTCAGGTAGTATGAAGAGATTTAAAAACAAAGAAAAAAAAGTTACCAAGTAAAGGTCTGGTCTGTAATTTGGGAAAGTATGAATGCATAACCTCAAGCAGGCATATATCATGAGACTTTTTGGAGCTAGTGGCTTGATTTATGCCATTAAGTGGGCACAGATTTCTCAACAACAAAGTCCTCTTGTTCCAGAGGCATAGGCAGTAGTCTGCACAGGAATCCTGAATGCAGTGTAGGATATCCATGAGAAGTATCATACCACTGCTAAAAAATGTGTCTAACTAGGGGCTGAATCTCAAATGATACATACATAGCAAACTTATTTCTGTAATATGAAAGAAGAACAAAGATAGTATATTATGGTGCAGTTACAAAGGGTTATTTAATTAAATTACTTTGGTATATGTAATGCATCCAATTGTGTCTGCATTTATTCTGCATGCTGGAAAAGTTTTCATGCATGAGGGTGGAATTTTAAAGAGATTTAACCTTCTTAAAGTCACTTATGTTGGCTGCATCAAGCAATAGCATGTATTCATGGCTACAGCTATAAGCAGCTCTAATGTTCATGGCTGTACAATGATACCCACCAAGATCACTAAGAATATCCCCATTGAACCTTGTTCTCCTTCAAATTCTAGGAAATACTTGTGTCGTATTTGCATTGTGAAATTCTAGAGGGGATAGGGAAAGGAGAAACACTGATCCTAAATTCCTTGCTGAGGAAATTCTACATTTCCTGCTTAAGGAAAGTATTGCCATTTTTATAAAAACAATTTTTGAGCAAAGAGAGACCTGTGTGGCCAAGTTATCCCTGATTATTGGATAAATGGATTACCCCTTTGGCAGTTATATATGTTCTGTAGATCTATGTCTGCTTTACAGTTGTTACTGGCATTTTAGAGTGTTTAATAATATTCTAAAACATTTATGTCTTGATAGAAATGTCCCAAGAGATTGCTAACACGCTGACAGAGATGGAAAGCTGTTTCCGGCTTCTCCTGCCAGACCCTTTTGACTTCACTATGCATGACACAGAACTGGAACCCAACAAACAAATGTCTGCTAATGAGGATAGACCTGTATCCCCCTGGTCTTCACAGATGGGAGTGAGCCAGTCCTACCTTGAATGCATGGATGATGAACAGCCGTGCTGCAGCAAGGACATTCTTTCTCAGTGTGTTAGAACTGATAAAGGGTTAGATGAGAAACAGGAAAAGCCAGAACAAAAAGACTTGGTTGGAGGCACATGCTCAGATGTTCAGTCTGGTGTCCTTGCTCTCGATGATGATGAGGATTATGAGACTTTTGTTAGGAACCATGGGCTTATTTCACACAAGTATACTCTAGACATTGAAATCTCCACAGGTACTTGGAAATGTCTTCCACTTTTAGCTGGAGGCAGCTTAGCTCCGAAGTGCTTTGTAGTTGTGAGGTTTTTAAATGTCGGGGTTCCTAGATACCATTTTGATTTGGAATTTCTGGACAACGCTTTGATTTCCTTTGAATTTCTGTCCTATTTCTGGTTCATCTGGTAACCATTTGTAAGTTTGGGTGTCCTTGTGTGTGATTAACAGATTTGATTAATTACCTTCTGAGACTGAGCTTTTGTATTAATTGTAACCACATTTCAGCACTTGATAGTACTTACAAGTTTCCTGTTAAAAAGTTTTCCATATGTAATTTTCTTTCTCATACGCTTCGCTACTCCTTTCTTTCTACAGCTGGGGTATAAGCTGCTGATTCAAAAATCTTACAATTGAGTGTTTCTTAAACTTTGTTTTTCCCTTGCTATTGGGAACTTGCAAGAATCAGTAAGTAGTTTTGCTAAGAAGTTTTAAGCATTATATTATACATTTTTTTAATACAACTTTTCTAATGTGCATTACCTCTTGAAAAATGAGGCTGGTTGTGTTTTGGCAGTGCAAGTCTCTTAAAAATACTGTCCTAACAGAATTTCATGTGTGAACAACCAGTAAGGCATGAACCTACTTCCGTGCTTGCAGACAACAGAATCGGAAATGTATCCGTAGGACTTGTGAATGGCTAACTGGTAAAAAGTACCGTTTTTACTGGGTGGTGGCATACTTTGGCTTCTTTGACAGTCAAGTCCCTATTGGGCGCTAGTTTCTGCATATTCGGTATCAAATAAAGCTCAGTTCACCTGAACTTAAGCTATAATGTCAATAGTAAGACTGCGCTTGCCTGTGGTTTCTATTTGGTGATTCCTTAGTAGTGCTGACTTAACAACTCTGTCATCACTGAACTGAAAGATTTCCATCTTTTCCTCTGATGTTTTTGGAATGTGTGGATAATGGTAGAATGATTAATACTGAACAGGGAAACATTCTGATGTTTGTTATTTCCCTGAAGTGATGAAAGAGTTTGGAAAAGTTCATGTCTACTTCTGTCACTTACTTCCTTTAGCTTCTGGAGTAAAGATACTATAAATATTGTGCACTAACTCTTTTTTCCCCCCCTGTTTTGAGCAGATATAAAAGTGCGTGAGAATGAAGATAATACTGCTATAATAAACAATGTCATGGATGCTCACAGACTTCTCAGAAATAAGTTCTGGCCTTCTGTGCAGTCCTGGATTCAGGTGGGATAGAGACCTTTTTTTATTGTTTGTTATAAAAAGATGGAAAAGCAAGGACAGTGGTACAATAAGTCCTGAAAGTGAGCAAAAGGAAAATGAAGGTTAGAGAAACATTGGTGCAAACAGAAAGGATTTCTGTTTCAATAAGAGTGGACAAAAGAAGACTACAGGAGCTACATAACTTGTTTGATGGCTCTCAGCATTAGGTGTGCTACCTACAGTCATACTGTTTTGTAAAGATACAGTAAAATGGGGGGTTCTTCACAAAGGATTGAAGTAAAACACGGCTAGTTTTTGTCAGACACGTCTATCAGAAAAACTGTATGTCCTTTTCTGTCAGCTGATCTTACTGCTCAGGAGCCTCATGCATGGAATTTGGCCTATAGAGGGACACTCAGGAGATGTTTATACCAGCTGTTGAGTCTTTGGTTTTAGTAGATGCTGTTAGCTTTTATACTCTAGATAGAAAAGAAGTGGCTTCATTAAGTGTTACTTGTAAAATAAAGGAATTTGTGACTATGTTTTATTAATTATGAAGGAAAACAAAGAAATGAATGTCTAGAAAAAGAAGAATAAGAATGTTGACTTTTTGCTTTGCAGTTATTTACCAAAGCAGGAATAAATGATGATCGACTGAGATGTGCCATTGATCTCAAGAATAAAATGGAGACTGCTATGAAGAAATACAAGGAAATGAATATTTTGTTTAAAGCAAGGAAAAGAAAAGTGGTGAGTTTCTTAAAAGTTCTTTTCTAGAGGGGACCATTAGTGATGCTTAGCTTGTGTGGAAAAAAATCACTTTCTCTTAAGCATTAATCTGGACTTCTCAACACGTTCTGTTGAAACGCACACTAATTCACCTGATTGTAGCTTCACTCAAGGAAGTTGCACTAAACACCTGTAGAGTGTGCAAAGCCATGTAAGCACTTTTGTTGTTCAGAATAGAGAAGTGGTTAAGTTCAGATTGTATTTACTCCTAGTTTCTTTGTGTGTAACACTGTTACACATGGGTAACAGCCATCAGTTTCCTTTGTGAGTATCTCTCAGTAAACACTGTATGGCTCTTGGCATTTAGCAACTTGCCCAGCTATGCTGGAGTCTCACAGTTCAGGAAAGCAGTGTCTGTCTCTACTTTGAAGCATTTCCTTTCCCTAGTGAGCATGAAATGTGATTGAAGATAAGATAATTAGTTATGTAAAGCTTGAAAGTGTCAAAATATTTCACAAAGATTAGTCACCTATGATAGTTTTTTGTGAAGTTGATAGAACTTGTGAATAAACGGAAGCTGAAAGATCAAATAATTCAAACAGATCCAAAAAGGAGCCTGTGGCTTTTTTATGTAGCTAAAAGCAGAGCTGCATAACACTAATTTTTGTTGGCTGCAATCAAGCATAATTTCTGTATAGCCTGACATAAGTGCTTTGGGCCAGGGTCCAGAGCAGAGTCTCGTTTATGACTAGAATGTAACATTCGATCTGGACGTTAAACCTTGGTCAAAACTGTGGTAGCCTTGTTTAGGCATGACTGAGTGTTGTAGACTGCTTTCATTGTGCAAATGAAGCTTTTATCAAGATTAATCTGGTTCATCGTCTTAATACCTACTGACATACCACAGCAGTCAAAAATGCCAGCTGTGAATGAAAAGTACTGGAAGGCTGTCTTGTCAGAGGGCTTTTTTCTCCAGTGAAATATGTGTGCTACCTTTATGCAACCAGCTATGAAGGAATCCAGACATCTGCTGTCATTCCTGCCATTTGCTTGACAGGACTTCATTTGCTGCACTTCTGCATGGAATATTGGTTGCTATATTTCTTGCAAGATATAAAGGACATTCAAGCTTGGATTTTTCTGTGTGTGTGTGAGTGTTTAAAGTGGTATTGTAACCACTTCTGGAGATTGATCAATGCTATCTATCTGAGGTTTGGAAGCGAATTAATTCTGTGCTTAGAAGGGAAAAAAAGGGAAAATGCATAGCAGAGCTCACAAATACATTCAAAATGAAGCAGTGCAGATTGAGGTGTTAACTTAAGCATTGAAAACAATCTATAGTTATTCCTAGGGTTTTTCTTCTCTGGGAAAATACCCAAATTTAGTGCAAGTGCTGGGTTACTTTAAGTTTACGACCTGCATGCAGACAGCTTTGTACTGTAGAAGTAAACTGTATAAATTATCTTTTAGTCATGTGTCAAATAACTTTGTTAAAACCACAGTAAAATGAGTCTGATAGAACAAAATAAACAGCGTGTCTTAGTGATTATTAATTCTCCATCTGTCAACTCTTTACATGTCAGCATATTAAAGGCTACACACAGCTCCTCTTGAATTCAGCATTGCTCTTTGTGTTATTGCTTCTGTCTGTACATCCTTGTGTCATTAAAGCTATAGTTGCTATGCCAAAGTTTTACTATCTTCTCTGTCTTTAAATCCAAGGGAAGTACTTAGTCTGTCCTTCAGAGCACTGCCTCAAAGCCGCCCTGTCCAGACAGAGCTCAGTGCATTGCAGTGATGTTATTAGCACATGGAGTCAGTGAGTTCTGTACCTGCTCACGTGTAGAGATGAGCACACCTAGAAAAGAAAGGCAGCATTTAGTAAGCAGAGAGAATGTAAATAAAGTGCTGAGTGTAGGCGGTCCCATGTGAATTGTCTGATCTGTAGTTGGTGTGTGACATCTCTACAGTTGGATAAGATAGCAGTTTTCCTAGCAACTAGTGGCTGCAGTATTGTTAACTGGAGAACATAAAGGTGAATTGTTTGTGTACTTGCTCATTTCCAGTGTAATTATGATCCTGCACCATGGGTAAGCCTTTCCTTCTGGGAGAAAGTGGTTTTATCAGCAAATATAAAACAGAATGATAGGGACTTGGAAATTTGGTTGGGGACCTGGGTTTGCCCATTCTCTTCTGATTGTCTGTTTTTCCTTTGTGCTTGTTCTCGCTACTGCTTTGGTCTCTGATTTCCCCCCTTTTCACCTGTTCTACTCTGCGTTTTCTCCCTTCGCCCATCCTCAAATTGAGACTGAGAAAGTTGATAAAGGGAAGTTTAGTAGTAGACAGTGAAAGTGGAGATTTATTACTATAAACTGCACTATACCTCTCAATCCTGCAGAGATTTAAATTGCCGTTTAGAAGAGGAGAGGTCGTGGGTCCCTTACCACATGTCATCAGTACCCTTGTGGTAGGAACTTCTCTTACACCAAGTCACTTGAAAGAAATCACAGGATTTTGCACAATGAAACACTTGGACTTAGTGGTTTATAATGATGTGAGATATGATACCTCTTGCTTTTCTCCTCTGCGATAGTGAATATTTCAAACCATCAGAAAGCCTTAGTTGTAAAGATACCATCATTTTTATGGAATTCCTAAACCTTGCTAATGCAAGTAGGCCATGGTACCGTTCTTCACTTGCCTCTTGAGCCGTGGGAGGAGAGGGAAAACAACAACAAAGGTTATGATTTGATTGTCTAGAAACAAATCTCTTGCAGCAGATCTTGTAAACGTTAATACAGCCCAGCTGCCCAGACTATGCCTTCCTCCTTCCCATTGCTGTGCTCCCAGATCAGAAGTCTTCAAGACATTTCTTTCTGAGATGTTAGGGTTTTTTGGTCAAAGGCAAATAAGGTTTTTTGTGCTTAACAAGTTACATTCGCCACAGGTAAATACTTGTTTGGGTTGCAAATCAGGAGTTAGTTTCTGATAGGAAGTGTATTTTGGGAGTGTAAACAGGAATTTCAACATCATTTTTTCTGTGAATCTGAGTTGAGGTGAATCTATGGGGAGAAGGCAGCAGGTGTATCAGGGCTTTTATTTCACGGTACCTGGCTCCGACACAACCCTTTCTGTGGAAAGAACCAGGATGATTTCAGTGCCCAGTAGAGGGAGTGCACGCTGCGTGCTCGGCGTTTTTTCTCTATGCTTTGTACAAAGCCAGCCATCGTCTCAGTGTTTCCAAGGTGAGCTCACTACAGCAGCAGTACACCAGAGGCACTTCGAGTTACTCCTTCACTCTGTTTAGGTGAATTATTATAGAGGTACGATTTTAATTGCTAGCTGAGATTGGTGTTTAAATAGAAATTCCTCTTTCCAGAGTTTAAATTCTTTTTTAAGAATAACTTACTTATGGCTAAGATATTCCTTAAAAATATTTTTTGCTGCTCAGAAATAGTTCAATTTATTAATACTTTCCTGCTTTTCTTAAAATACTAGCTTTTTTTCTTACTTAGTGTCTGATTTGCAGCTGATTTAAAGCTGCACCTAAAGTTCTGAGAGGACACGTGTGTTGCTGTATTTTCAGTCATGCACACTACCTTTCATTTACATCATTTCCATAAAAGTTTATCCATTAGGATAGTACATGAAGTCCTCACATTAATGGAAACGTAGCTCGTAAGCTATGTTGTGTACACTGAGAGTATGTTTATCTCTTCTGTCATTACCTTTGTGAAGCTAAGTAAGATTTACTGATTGGGCTGGCTAAGATTTGGGCAGATAGAAGCTACTGGGGAATATGATGTGAGAAAAATCCCACTCGTCTGTCAGCAGAGTGATCATTTAACAGGCCTATTACATTTTGAGGTTTTAAAGATAAATAAATAGCATGGGATGTATAGTTTTTCATTAATTAGCTTAACTGCTTTTTGTTTCACCTTTCCTTATCTTCTGTCAAATCTAAGCATGCACTTGGATCTTGGTTTATGCATGTTGTTAATTTTATCCTGTAAAACATCTGGTTGAATTCAATAATGCCATTAATAATTAGGCTTGGAGAAAGCTGTCCTTTTGATCCTGATCTGAACCCTAAACCTTATTGCACTAAGTCTGATTTTCCTGAATAGTGTCTGAAAATAGTTACAAATTCTATTTGCAAGTGACATATTTAGTGGTTATAATTCAATCTTAAAATATTTTAATACATAAAAAGATTTAAATTGGAATATGTTAATAAATTAAGCCAAGGATTCTGCTAATTCTTTAGCTGCAAGACTATTGCTGATTATTTTTTTCTGTTTCTTCAACTACAGCATGGCACTTTATCAGTTGAAGGAGTTGCTTCTAGCTAATCATTTTGTAGCTCTTTTTCAAGTCTGTCTTTTAGTTAAGTCAGTGTCTGCTTTTAAAAAAAGTCATACGTGAATTTTAGATCAAAAGCAAGGGCTGTATTGTTTTCCCTTTCTGCATCTTTCTGTAGCCACAGAATATCTAGTCCAGCTGACTGCTTTCTGTCACAGCTTCTTGTGCTCATGTCCTCCTTTTTTTCCTCTTCCTTTTAGAGAAGTTGTTTCTGGGGGGTAAGTAATTGTCCCAATGTCTGAACCCATCTGCTGAAACATACTCTGACCAAGGAGCAAGAGAGACGCCTTTGTAAAAGGAGTCATTTCCTGAGGTGATGCTTTTAAGCAGCACACACAAAACCCCTCATTCTTAAGGAAGTTGCTCTTTGAAAACCATAAGTGTTTAATGTTAAGATTTGAACTTGATGTTGATTGTTAGCATGCATTACAGCTAAAGATGCCTTTTATCAGGCTATACATCATTAGCATGTAATGTGAATGGTTGTATGGTCAAAGTAACAGCACAGGCAACATTTTAACTATTTCTTTTTTTGTCTAGCTAATATTTATCAAAACCCCAGGTCATTCATAACTGTAAAAATTAACAGAAAATATTAAGTCATACAGATGCTTATGCTGCCTCTTCCCTCCTCCCCCATTTTAAGTATCTGATGATGATGATTTCTATCTGTAAAATGTTTCTTCCATAATCACTTCTCAGCTAAAAGAGCATTCCGTTTTTTTAAGTCTTATCAGAATGTAGGATTGCTACAAACCAACACACTAAAATTAACCCTCAAAATGGTACTCTTAAAAAGAGGCTAATCAGGTAGTGTGGTGGGTTTAGGTTGGTTTTCTTTCCTGGAGCTGAATGTGGCTGTGGTATATTTTATGCTTTACACTGGCCATGCAGCCTGCTGCTGTTACACAGTTATTAAAAATATCTTGTTATGCAGATCTAGCCATGAATTCTTAAAGATGTCACTGTGACGACCTCTGATCCCTATTTGATTCGCAGGTCGCACAATGCAATTTGGAGCTCTTCTAATAGAGTGTAAAATAAAGTAGGATGTCTCTATCATCAAGTTAACCCTTATGTTAAGTATTTAAGTTTTTCAGGCCCAAGGGTCATCTCCCTTGATTCATCTCTGAATACTGAGCAGTGTGTACTCTGTAGATAGTAGATATAAATTTGCTTCCTGCTTTTTATCCCCCTTACCTTACAAGGGTAGTATATGGCAGTGAATTGAATGTATTTGTGAGGTTTCTAAAGGCACACTGCTAAATATGGAATTATAAAAATAGAACAGGAAGAAAATTTTTTTGGAGCACAGACTAACACATTTAAATTTAATCAATGCAGTAATATTAAGTTAATATATTCACCTATAAAGATAGCTTTAAGCCTAAAATCCACAATCAGGAATATAGGTAAGGTTATGTGTGTCTTGCATCAAATATTTTGTTGATTTGTCTGTTATAAATCAGATTTATTTCATTGAGATGCATATTTATCTGTTAAAAATGCAACATCTGAAATAATTTTCAGCCAATGTGCAGTTCAGGCTCATTCATAAATGTGATCATTGGAGTAAGCTGCAATGTAGTTCCTGATTTAGCAGTTTATGGATGCACAGACTGTATCATGAGAGAGGGGCACATGCATTGGCAGTGCATACAGAGTTTTAGTAGCATGAGTTTGATCTGCTCTAAGCCACAGGAGGTAATCCACCAAGTGTGGTACAACTTTTTGCATGAGTGAATGGGAGTCTTGTTATACCACAGTTTAGATAAAAAACACATTTCCTAAAAGTTTGTAAAGAAAATTACTAGAAATGAGAGCCTCTCCTTCCCCCCAGCTCTAAAATGTAGCTTTTATCATGTATAGGCCTTTGAATCACAAAAATTAAATGATACAGAACATTGCCTGTAATATTTCAAGGGGCCGTAGGAATACTGGTTATCATTTCGTGGATGATTTGCACTAGCCAGAAACCACTGGAAAACCTAAAGGCTTCTCTGTGGAGGGGGAAAGAAGAAGGTATTTTTGATCGACCTTTGAATTAGTGACCATAGCAAAACTCCTTTATGGTCTGGAAATGGATATAACCAGTTCTGGACCTCACTACAGCCTTATGCAGTGGCTTTAAAGGATTTAATCTGGTGTGCAGGGAATGCTGTGTAGAGGAAAACTGTCCAGGAAGAATGGAGGGGTAGTTCAGGTACAGTGGCTGTTCAGGGTAGCACTTTTAACCTTGGCAGTGGGTGTACAACAGCTGCTTGTTTCTTCAGTGATAAAAATAAGGGGTTTCCTACTACTTTCGGGAAAGTAAAACATTTCAGGAACTCTGCTATGGGTGCATTCCTGTCTGAGCATGGACTCTAAATATGATTTCATGTCACCTGGCTTAGGTTTGCTGGCTTCATCACACCTCACCCCTTGAACCTGCTAACATTTATGTTAAGATGAATGAAAAACTGAGTGAGCACTTTACAGAGTTTCCTTGCTCATGAGTTACCTGTGAATTGAGAAGAAAATAAGTTTGGTTTTTAAGGCCTGGTTAGGTGTGCAACACTATTTTATGCTTGCCTCTGCCTTTGTTAAACTTATTTCATCCGTTCTACAGTTCCTGAAACATTTAAAGTTAAATCCTGCCAGGTATTTCTCAGTGTGTTTTGTAGCTGCTAAAGCTACTTCTTAGCAGGCGGTGTTTTTCTATGGGTGACTGTTGTAATACTTGTGGGAGCTGAACAGGGGAGCAGCTTATTATTTTGGTAGTGATTTTATGGTTGGCTTAAAGAGGATCTAAGCATGAGCAGCAATCAAAAGGGATGGTCCTGTCAGTTCCTCCTCTGATGATTCCTGGTGCCTCCTGTTCCAGCAGGGACCTGAACTAACTAAAACCTAATCCAGAGGGTTTTGTAGCAGGATTATATGCCCAATGAGACTGTCCCTTTCAGTAACCGAATAAACTTGGGTAATGTAGATCCAATTATGAAGGTCAGTCTTTACTCAGACTAAATTTACTTAATCAGACTCAAACTGATGGAGTGATATATGCTCAGGCTCTCTAACAGTGTGAGTTATAAAACTGGGTGAAAAAATCATGCCAGATACTATAAAACATGTTATTGTTTACTGTGTAACAAGATGTAGTGCCTGGAATATGTGCAGTAACTGTGTGAGGAAGAACATCCCTGTACTTTTAGAAGTAAAATGTAACCTTTATTTTTGAATATGTATTAAGTAAAGATATTTAGGGGACTAACATTTCAGTCAGTTTTGATAAATATTAGTGTCAGATACAGGTGGTCAGCAGAAATTTGTGGGAATATTTTGTGGTTTTATGTTGGAACTGTATTAGTTTTAATAATGAAGGGTAGCAGACTTCTGGCTTAGTGCTGTGGCATACATGGGCAGGAGAGGTGGTGTTAGACTTGGAGATCTTTGGTAGTTTAAATAAAACTGTTGTACCTCCCCTGAATGGGGTATTTATTTTACGAGAAAAAAATCAGCTATGCAAAAGAACTTCGTGTGTTGGTTTTGGTGGATGATGGGAGCCCAAGTAGGGAGGTATGAAAATACATCTGAGCATATATCTTGAATGGTTATTGCTAAACAAGTACTAAACTTGGCTTGCAGTATCTTCCCGAGATGTTCTGTTAAATGCACCAGTTTTGCAGACTACCTTTTATTTGCTGTACTCTGAAGCTGTAAATGCACGTGCTAGTCCATTTGCTATATTGGACATACTCATTTCTTGTGAGCAATATTCCTGAAGGTCCAAAGGGTTTTTAGCTGTCTTACACCTTAAGACCCACTGGTCTCTTTGGGTGATTATTTTGCTGTTTTTTATTAAAATCCTTCCTAACGTTATCTGGTTACCTGGAGGCTGCTGGGGTCCAGGGATGCAGCAGGTAGTAAGACGGAGTGATGCAGATTTTGTGCAATGCTCCTCATCACTATTGACCTCCCAATGTATTTTTCCAAGCTCTGGTGATCAGTGGGTAGGATGGCGAGGGCTTTGGTACATATCTTGAGTAAGCCTCATGCTTGCACCTCCAGGTCTCCAGCTGTACTCACAGGCTCTGGCCAATGTGCATTGCTTTAAGGGGAAGCTGGTCCATTGGGTAGTTTATATTCCTAAAGCAATTTGGAGCAAGGCGCGCTGGTTCTCCAGCATTACCCTTAGGCTAAGTGTTGGGCTGGAACCCTTTAAGCATTTTTCCTAACTTGTGGAAATTATGATATAGTGAGATATGCATTCCTAAATAAAAGTCACCATGGCTAAGTAGCCGATGTGCTGTTGGGCAGCTACAAATAGAATGAAGAGTGATACTTTTATTGGTTAACATAAAATGTGATCTGCCTGGACCACATATCCAATTTGCAGTCATTGAGGTTTGAATTTATGCTCAAATCACAGGGCAAAGGGGAGGGGGTCTGTATGGGAGGTCCCTATAAGTACAGCTCTTTTAGTAGTTTGTTTTCCTTGTCTTGCACACAGGAAAACTCAAGCACGGGTCTGAAACATGCCAAAATGCCAGCATTTATTTCCACATCATCCTAATGTAAAAGAATGGAAAAGGATGAACTTGTAAAAGCCCTCACATGTAAGATACACTGTTTGACTGTTCTGTTTCTGTTACTGGTGCTGAAGAAATTCTTTTTACCCAGTCACAATTTGCTGACATAGAATATCCCCAAATTTCCTTTCAGATGTCTGAAGTATGTTTTGTGTTACTGTCAAATAAAAAATGTATTTGCTTAAGGTTGCCCCTTTAACTAGATTCTACTGCAATAAATATTCTGGTTCCCTAACCAAAATCTTCTGCCTCTTGAAAATATTTAGTTGGCTTTGAGTAGATGCACATGAGATATTGGCATGGTGGAATAATTTGCAAGATCTTCCAGGGAGGGTATTAGCATATAAATAGCAGATGCAATGACGACCATCACAGCTGAGTACATTTAATTTTTAGTTTATAAGATAGAATGGGTTTTTAAATGCATAGCCATCAAGCCTGCAGAAAGACAAATGAAGTTTAGAGTTCACTTGTCTGAGAATGCCTTACATCATTTTTTTTTTCTTCTAACAAAAAAAAAAAGGGAAACAGACACACATAAAACTGAACAAAAGTGATTTCTTGGCTGAAAAGTAATTGAGATTGCAACCAAGTTAATTACACCATGTAGAATTTATTTGCTGGTCCCAGCTGTAGTTTGCGAGCGGTGTTTTAGTAAGTAGATAAGACTTCTTTATATGCTGTCTTTTTCCTTCCTCCTTTTTCCAAAATCATTAGTAAATGCTGTTCCTGTAGTCCTGTAAACTGATTACACTCTATATTTCAGTCATTGTATTGTTTTCTTTGGAGACTCAGGTTTTGAAATCCTGTTAGCAGAATATTGCACTCAATTCATATAAAACTGGCAAAAGGACCAGAGGCTTTTCTTTACATCTTTCCACGTGTTGTGCAGTTGGTGGAGGGTATTTTGCATGTATTGCTGGTTGGGATGGATGAGCAAGGTATTTAACTGGAGCTGTGACTGCACTGAGCTACACTAATACCTGGAGGCTCTCAGAGTGTGACTCCAAAGTAAAGCTACGATTGCATTCCTGTTGGCATCCCATGTTTGTTTTCAATATTTTTAATAAGATCATAGAATGTTTTGGGTTGGAAGGGAGCTTAAAGCTCATCCAGTTCCAACCCCCTGCCATACGTAGGGACATCTTCTACTAGACCAGGTTGCTCCAATATGAAAAGCAATAAGGAAACATCTGGGTTTTAATTAGTTATGGAACAAATGGTTTGATTACATTTGTCCAGCTGGAATAGTCAACACCATTGTAAGTTTTTAATGAAAATCAGGAGAATGGAACTGTTCTAACTCTGATCACAATGAAAAGAATGCATGTATATTTTCTGTCCTTTTAAGTTATATTTTCATATACAAATAAGTTTAGCCCAAGAATCTGGAAACTGTGTAGCTAAATCCTATTTCCTCTCACAGTGAGATACATAATTTGGGAAATTACCACATTAAAACAAACAAAAGAACCAACGCACTTTTGCAAACACATGATTAATTTAGATAAATATATAAATAACTGCCAGCATTATAGAGCGGATTAACACTGAGCAGAAAACTTCCCCTCTCCCTGGAACTTAAGGAGCAGTGATGGTGGAAGAAGTAGCTTCTGGTGTCTGGGAATATGGTGTCCCTTCATGCAAGCCATCCTCTAGTGACAGAGCTTCACCCTCTGTCTCTCATAAGGCTGCCAGACTATGTTAGTGATTTTCCTCATATCACTTGATAGGTAGAATAGGTTTGAGAACGGGACCTGGGTTTTTTCCATATTCTTTAAAAGGTGATTGCGAAGCAAACGTTTGAGTGACGACTTACCTTAGAGGTATTTAATTCCTTACGATACAAGAAAAGCTTTACATTGTGGTATTTATCACTTGAGCTTGCACTTTACTTCCCTTCAGGTATGGCCCACTAGAAATGCTGTATTGCTTGGGCTTACCTTGGTCTTGTTTTTCTTGTTTGCAAGTACCTAACCCCTCATTCCTAAAGGATTCTCATTTACGAAGTTTGTCGCTGAAAATGTTGTCTTAAATCTTTAATTTGATTTGTGAATTGTTGATTTTTTAAATTGTTTTAATTGACTGAAAAAGTTTACCTACAGTAGAAACGTGGACAGTGGGTGGTTGAGCTCTCACACTGCATCTGTAGAGCTTTGGAGCTTCCTTCATGTTTGACAAGTGGAATTGGAAAGGAAAAAAAGACGTTTTTCTAACTAATAATGTTACCTATGAGCTCTCCTCTCTGTAGAAAGGGAATGGAACAAAACAGCATTAAGTGGGTGGTTCTGGTGAAGTACCACTGGAAGGAAGCAAACTGAGATACAGCTACCCCCAACTACTGCACAACTTCATGAATTTCCTCCAGCGATGACTTGAATATTTTCAAGTAAAAAGATGAGTGTTATCTTGTTAAAGATTACATCAAGAGAAAGTCTTCATGTCTGCTTGAAGGGACAAGGGGGCTTAATTCCTGATAGTTAGCTAAGCAGTTAATTTTTTCTACAGGAAATCTAGATTTACTAGAAGAGCCCAGGGAAATTCAAGGGTGTGAACAATCCACATAATATTTTATGAAAATGACCCCCATATTTAAAATCTGGCATTATATGTTATGCATTGTAGCACCAAGTCCACATCTACCTTTTAGAAAATTAAAACACATAAATTCTGTTTAGTGTTTGATATGTGCTGCTCTAGCTGAAAGCCATAATGCCCCTAAAACCTTGGGTTGCTTTTCACCTTTCATAAATTCCTGGGTAGATTCTATACAAAAAATAATTTTCAGCTCCGTGGCTCATTGTTATTCCAACTTGATGGATCGTCGTCATTTACTCAGTGAGGAAGTTAAGTGCTCCTGTCATTTCCGAAGAGTATAATTGGGACGTTTCACAGGTCAGCGGTGGTGACAGGTTTCCCTTTTGATTAGTGTTAGACTGATAACAAAAATTACAGTTTCCTATGATTAATGTTTTCTATAGTACTTGAATGCACAGTTCATGGATTGTACCTAAACAAAGTGAATTTGCATCTGATTATGCTTTTTCTCCCTCAGGCTTTTCACGTGCTTTCAAGTTTTAGATCATGCAGGTAATACAGCAAAGTTGCTTCTAAGGCAGTTTTCAAGTTGAGGGTTAGTGAAGCCTGTTGAATTTTAGTGTATTAATGCAGAGAGCTACGTGCCCCAAGTGACATGCGAACAGATCAGGAGCAATTGCAATTAAAGGTAGAACCCTTCTGAATCTTTCTAGTGCCCTCACCTATGTCATGCACATGACTACTTGCACCCACTGATATTTTAGGTATAATCTGTTAAGTTAATCAGTTTGAATTGAGTTTTCTTATTCTTAGTAGTTTATTTTTCAAATCCTTAAACCTGTTGCTGTTCATTCTTTTACAGACTTCTTCTCACTAAAGACAATAGAAATACACCAAATTTACTTTCCCTGTTTTATAATGTGAAAGTTAAGTCAGTTTTTACATTATGGCCCAAAGTTGTAAGACTTCATCATGGACCATAGCAACAGGACAAGTGGTAATGGGTTTGAACTAAAACAGGGGAAGTTCAGGTTAGATATAAGGAAGAAGTTCTTTACTGTGAGGGCAGTGAGGCACTGAGAGGTTGCCCAAAGAAGTGGTGAATGCTCCATCCCTGGCAGTGTTCAAGGTTGCACAAAACCATGGGCGACATGATCTAGTGTGAGGCATCCCTGCCCATGGCAGGGGGGTTGGAACTGGACGATCTTAAGGTCCTTTCCAACCCAAACCATTCTGTGCTTCTAAGGTCATCCATGACAAGTTTTAGCTTGGTGAAATCTTTTTCAATTGGTAAATGGGAAATGGAATGTGAGAATGGATAATGTAACGTTGCCCTGCTTGTAGCTGGAGAAGTAGTAGTGGTTATTATTTCTGAATTTAATTAAATTGCCCCAATAGATAAAAAGGGGATGATAACATAAGAAGAATTATGAAACCAAAATACAAATAAATTAACTTTCATCTCTAGCCCTCTTCTGTTGTGCAGAGTACAAAACCTGATTATGTTTTTCTTTCTAAAGACAATTGAGAAGATCTCCTAAAAGTCACAGTTTAACACAGATGTTCTTTCATGTCTAGTGGCTTTGCAAGTTTGTGGTTAGCGGTAGAATTCTTTCTTTGCATTACAGCTCTATTTTGGTTTGTGCTGCAGCAGGCATCTGCCTCAGCTGTGCCAGGTAGGGCTTGAATTGCATCTTTCTTTCAGAAAGAAAGTATTGCAGTTGGAAACAAAAAGTAAACTAGGGTGCAGGATCCTCCAGCATAGTCTGAAGGTTGTCAGCTCTCAGGGTAGTGACAGTTGGGCTGGAAAGACTACATTGTGATGTTAGCTGGCTTTGGCAGCTGGGTATCTTCAGACATTATACTGAGAGTTCATTGTAAAATGAAGACTGTGAGGTGCTCTCTGGTCAGAATGCAATCGTAAATCTACTCTGTCCTTCAGGACAGTAAATCTTCTTTTCTCTTTTTGTCACTGGAAGTGCAGCTTTCTTAAAGTCATATTTTTAAACAAAGGGAAGAACTGCACTTCTAATTTGCACCTTCCATTCATTATATGTTAAAGTGTATCAATGTATGTCAATATCAATTAATGTTTATTAGAAATTAATACAGTCCAGCTTCCAAATCATACTGACCAAAAAGAAATGCCAATTATTTTTTTCATTATTGTTCGTTTTAAATTTTTAACTGCATTCAGTAACCCAAGATTGGTTTCTAGGTTCTTTGGCTTCAGACTATATGTATGATTTACAGGAGCTCAGCTGTGACATGAGATTAGAGGAATGCATTAAATTGGGAAAATTCTGCTGCAGGCAAAACCCGCAGCGTCCTCCAGCGCTTGTAACAATGAGTAGTTGATATGAATATCAACCTAAGTCAGGTGCAGGAAGAGAAGTAGAGAACACTGCTGAAAATAGTAAAAATGCTGCCATTCCTTATCCGTTGCTTTGGCTTGCTGCAGCCCAGTTCAAAAAAGTGATAGCATGTGGTAAGGTTGGGTTTAGTGGATACCCCTTATTATTTGTTGGGCTTGTAACAGTGGACAGTAGACATACAATAATGTATTCATTCTCTTGTTGTTAAGAATTGGGTGACTTTCAAGGTGGTCAAAGAAAACAAAGCATAAGACCTTCATCGTTGCTGCCTTTTTAGAGTAGTTGGCTTTTGCTATTTTGAAGTTCTGATAGTACAGGCCATGTATGTGGCACAGATTCTTTTAGCTTATGTGTAGTTTAGCAGAAAAATTCACTTTTAGGCATGGAACAAGATTAGAAACAAGTGTAGAGGCTTGCTGGCACAAACGTAGTAGTAGCTAGCTGAAATGTTGTATAGGAAGCCACTTGCGTGAATGAATTACCCTGGTTAGTTGTTTTCCAGCTAGTCATAGATACTCAGTTTCAGAAGTCGGCACAGACTAAGTGCACGTCTTGGTATTGACCATAGTAATGTGTGCAGTTTAATGGTATGAATGGTTAGGATGGACTGAATTAGTTGAGAAATGAATATATCAAATTATTTTTAGTGCTATTGTGAAGAAACACAGTGAAATCCTGTAGTATAGGGATCTGAATGTTCTTTCTTTGGTCAGTATTAGCTTGCCAGTCCATCCACTTCCCTTTCTATGTGCCTGCTCTGGTTTTGAGTTCTGAAACAATTTGTGGTACTATTTAATATGCCACAGGCTATGTGGGTGCATCTAAATGAGTAAAATCAGTGGAAGGAGAAGAGGTAAGGCTAAAATTTTCTCATTAAGTCAAAATCTTGAGGTTGTTTTAAGGTTTTTGGTCTTGTTTTATAGCTTTACACTTTCTCAGGCTTCACCACCTGCATGTGTTCTAATGGATAAAAGGGGCTTTAAAGAAGCCCTTAGGATAGAGTATGGCTTTAGAGATAAAATGTTAAGCAAAGGCCTAATCTTTGATAGAGATTAAATACATAATTAGGGAAATACTTGTGACATAGAGCCATCTCAGTAGGGCTGTCAGGATGCCTGTGAAATATTTTCAGTGTGAAAGTAAACGAAAAGCAGTCTTCATATGTTAAACATGCCTCTAGATGAAAGCCTTGGATGATGATGACGATGATGACGATGAGGATGAAGATGAATTTGTGGAGGTCCCTGAGAAGGAAGGTTATGAGCCCCACATTCCAGACCACCTGCGTAAGGAATATGGTGAGTTTGCCCAGCTGCGACAAGCCTTATCCCTGCAAGTTACTGCTGCACTAAAATAAATAAACAGCCATTCTGAGGTAATAAAGTGATCAGCAGTGTGGGTAATCTCTGCCTGCTGTGAGGAAGTCATTACATAGATGCAGGAGCAGCGATTGGCTCCAGACAAACAAATACTTTCTAGGAGCAAGAGCAACTGAGATGAGAAGCTTATTTCATTCCATCATGTTCCACTGTAGTTTAGAGCCAGAAGCAGCACAGCGTATGCTTATAAGTGCGCTAAACACGTGGGAGTGAAGAGATTTCAAAGTAAAGCTGTATATATAGGGCCTGAATATTAGAAATACTAGTAACAGTCTGGTGAGATGGGATAAGGTTTCGTACGGTCACCTGCATTAATAGCACTTGACATGTGCAGCCACTTCTTCCCGTAGAGGGGCCAACTTACAGCTCGGAAAGAAAAGGGAGGGGTATTTAGGTAACACGATGTTAAACATTGCTCTACCTTCAAGTGCAGAATTATAGCCACTGATCACTTACCAGATGACAAAATATAATCTTGCCTTCTTTTAATTCATTCTGAAGATACTATTTTTAAATAAAGTTGTAATGTGTTTTTGAGAAATCAAGAGAGGAAATACTGAGGAAAAATCATCTTGAATAATGCAGTTTCAGTGCTTTACTCCTTTTCCTTTGTCCATCTAACCCGTTAAGTGTCTGTAGCTTTGGCTTTACGTAACATTGTGTATATTAAGATTCAGAAGATTTTGGTACCTTACAGCGAAGGAGAGGGCAGCTGCCACTGCATACAAAACCTTGGACACTGTATAAGTTTCTTACTCCTGCATTTCTCCATGAGTGTTTGTGTAAGGCTGTGTTGTGCCTTTTTCCAATCCTGTTCATGCTCATTTTTAACATCCAGAGTTTCCATCAAAAGTCAGGCTGTAGCCATTACCTGTATAAGCCAAATGTTAATTTTGCTGAAACAAGGGGTTGTGTAAACCCAACGTGCTGTAGCTCAAGTGGTTCTTTTACTGTCTTCTGCCATCAAATTTGGCTACAGACAATGAAAGATGATCAGTAACAATAACCTGTATTGGCTGGGGTCAGTTCAAGGATGTCTTCAGGTGTGAAGTCCTGCTCCTGCTGCAGTCCATCTACCCCATCTAGACTTAACCCACCGGGACACCCTTGGAAGCAAGCTGTGCATTGGCTATCTGTATATCTCTGTTCCCCACCTAAGAACATGCAGCAAGCACAACTGGCTGATACCAGTTTGTTTGGAGATAGATGTCTCCATTCCTGCATGCCTCCATGTGGAAATTGTCAACTGTATAGAGGAGTTTGACGATGACACCAAGCTGAGTGATTCAGTCGATACGTTAAAGGGAAGGAATGCCGTCCAGCGGGACCTCGACACACTTGTGAGGTGGGCTGATGCCAACCTGATGAAGTTTAACCATGACAAGTGCAAGGGCTTACACCTGGATCGGAGCAATCCCAGGCACAGCTCCAGGTTGGGCAGAGAAGAGATTGAGAGCAGCCCTGTGGAGAAGGACTTGGGGG
>JAOEHY010020826.1:0-83022 GCA_025447955.1 Psilopsiagon aurifrons
AGTGAGGTCTCACGAGAGCAGAGTAGAGGGGCAGGATCACCTCCCTCGACCTGCTGGTCACGCTCCTTTTGATGCAGACCAGGATACGGTTGGTTTCTGGGCTGCGAGCGCACACTGCCAGCTCATGTTCAGTTTCTCACTGACCAACACCCCCAAGTCCTTCTCTACAGGCCTGCTCTCCATCTCTTCTCTGCCCAACCTGTAGCTGTGCCTGGGATTGCTCCAACCCAGATGCAGGACCTTGCACTTGGCTTAGTTGAACTTAGTGAGGTGTTGCCACCTCACAAACATGTCAAGGTCCCTCTGCATGGCATCCCTTCTCTCCAGTGTATGAACTGAGTGACACAGCTTGGCGTCATTGGCAGACTTGTTCTATTTCCATTTAAAGAACTGCAGGCTGTACAGTTTTGTAACCACAAATGTATTAAACAGGCTAATCAGAAGGAAAACACACCCTTCCCAAACAATCAATGCAGTCTCTGATCCTTTCCTTAGGAATAACAAGCACTAACACCATTGCTTGGCATGCATTAAACTATTTACTAAACTTCCCATCCAGGCTCTCCTTGCAGCCTTCCAGGTGTCCTTGACTAGTAAAAAGTCTTTATGGCAGTTTCCAACAATTTGTATTGTATAGCTTAGTTCTAGCTATACAATAGGTACTTAACAATACTTTGTTAAGCAAAAAAGCAATGGGGTTTCTCATTTCTTTGGGTGAGTCTTTTGTGAATACCACAGACTGTACTTCTGACCTGCTTTTAATTTGTTGGCAGCTACTTCTTGCATTGTATTTTCTTGTTCCTCCTGCAGAAACATAAACTTCATCTGGAAGTCTGAGCTGCTGATATGTGCACTTGAAACCGTTCGTTTCTCAACTGTGTGTTTTCCATGTAAATGTTACAGCTTTAACAAGTGCCGCTGAGAACTGCATCTAAATGCCCTGTCATTTGAGAGCTATAGCCATCACCTGGGAAATAGGAAGCAGTATCTGAAATCTCCTTAAGCCTGATGTGTGACAGCTGAGTAGCAGCCTTTCATTGAGCTTCTGGACAAAGTAAGAGAGGGGATAGTAATAGTATCATTGCTTTTTTGTGTCCTGTGTAGACCATGATTCATCAGATGAACTCCGAAGAACTGAGCAGATTGGGTGCTGTAGGAGGGAAAGAGATGTGTAAGCAGCTCATTTCTGAATCCTAGCAGACCTTATCTGTGAACTAGATGCTAACTGATCAGCATTGCCAGGAGAGAGTATTTAGATGCTCCGAGAGACCTGCTGCTGCAAAGATTTTGACCACAGAGGAATGAAGTGGCAGTTAGCTGGAAATAAGGTGCTGGGAAAAGAAACTGTATCCAGGGTTTTTTTTTTTAATCCAGTAAGAAGTCCAAATGATTAGGAAGATAATCAAACAGGAGCAGTATCTCCCAGGATCTCTGTGACACCCGAATCCTAATAACTCCTAAAGATGTTGTAACTCCTAAAGGTGACTAACTATCATGATGTCAGCCCTTTGTAAATCTACACCTTAATCTTCCTGGCGTGAAGTGGAGGTAGTAGCATTTTCCTAATTCAAAGAGACATGATGAGGGTAAGCTAAATAGTGTTTGTCATCTAGTGATCAGAACCAGATAATGATATCTCTTTTTTTATTCCCCGGAAAACAATAGGAAAAATCATGTTCCATTCAACAGACACAGGATTTTTCTCAGAGTTTTAGTCTATCTTGGATAATATGAAACGAATAGAGCTTCTTAACCCCCTTGCTCTTATCTCTGGCAATTCATGTTCAGAGCTGTATCTGAAAAGTAGTTTCTATTTGGAGGCGAAAGGAGGCATATGAGCATGGTGGGGTTTGGCATAGTATGCACACGGGGATCAGGGCTTCCTGAAAAGCAGATGGGCTGCAGGAAAGCAGTGAGATTCATTGGCAGATCTTGCTCCATTTTTAAGCTTCCCACTTTCCCTCACATTACCAATTGCTGAATTGAAAACACAGACATACAATTCCTATATATTGAGACATATGGTCTGTGGAATATGTAATGTCTGACATATTCAAGGAGAGCTGTATACACCTGGCCACATTCACCAGCATGTGGAAAAAAGAAAACTGCTTTGGTAGTGTAAGTGCTGGTAAAAGGGAGCTTGTGATGGGAAGGTTTAAACTAGGCCTGAGCCAAGCTTTCTGGGAGACAATACAGACTTTTCCCACTAGGTGGTGGAAATCTGCCACTATCCAGAGCTTTTTAAAAACAGGAAAAAATCCACATAATTATGAAGGGCAGGCTGAATTAAGATAGAAAATAGCTGTAATAACAGCTTACAATGTATCGATTAAAATGAGTTCTCTGCCTGTTGAAGAGACGATCATAGAAAATTATTCTTAATGCTATCCCTGACACAAAGGCAAAAATGTCGGTTAGGGAGGTTTTCTGATGTTTTAGAAAAGGAAATGAAAGGATAATTTGATCTGAATAAATTCTCTCACCCTCTGAGGAAGGACTGTCATCTGTAATTTCAGACCATGGGAACTCAGGAAACAAATCTCTCATGTGTTTATTTATCTTCAACTGCCAAAATATATTTTTTAAATTAGTAATTTTAATTACCATGCTTCATACTTCTCCCACTGCCGAACACTCACTGCCATGTAAGCATTGTTTTTAAAGTTGTCCTCATGGTGGCAGCAAAACGATCAATTATTTAACAATAACAGATTTGAAAATGACACAATTTTCTGTTGTTCTTGGCATAATTTGTGGCTGGAACAGCAGAGACAAAGCACATGCTCTGGTGCTAACATCACAGAAGGAACAAGGATTTGCAAAGTCACTTGCAATACAGCACCAACAAAAAAACCTGCCGCTGACTTTATTCCATCCTTCTTTCTTCAAAGAAGCCATATGTGCTATATAATTCAAGTTTGAAGATGAAAGCAACTATTATGGTCACAGATTTCAAAGTCGTTGAGGACTATATTATACATTAGGTAACCTCTAGTCAACTGGGGCCTCCCCAGTTAAGCCAGGACTGCTGATAAATGATGGAAAGTGGCTTGGTGAGCACTTCTGCCAGCTCCCTCAGTACACTTCCCTTGGATGAATCTCATCTGGCCCTTTAGACTTGTGTGTGACTTAGGGCTGTAGCAGGTCACTGACCATTTTCCCTTGGATTATGGAGGTTTCATTCTGCTCCTGATCCCTGTCTTTCAGCTCAGGGGACTGGGTACCCTGAGAACTGGTCTTACTATAAAAGACTGAGGCAAAGAAGGCATTAATCTCAGCGTCTTCCTCATCCTTTGTCACTGTTTCCTTACCACATCCAATAAAGGATGGGAGTTCTCCATAGCCCTCTTTTTGTTGCTGATGTATTTACAGAAAAATGTTTAATTGTCTTTTGTGGCAGCAGCCAGATCAAGTTTTAGCTGGGCTTTGCCCCTTGAATTTTCTTCCTGCATAATCTCACAACATCCTTATAGTCCTCCCAAGTTGCCTGCCTCTTCTTCCAAAAGTCATAAACTCTCCTTTTGTTCTTGAGTTCCAGCCAAATCTCTCTGTTCAGCCAGGCCAGTCTTATTCGTCAGCAGCTCATCTTCTGGCACATGGGGATGTCCTGCTCCTGCATGTTGAACATTTCCTTCCTGAATAATATCCAGCCTTTCTGGACATTTTGCCCTTCAGGGCTGCCACCCAAAAGACAATAAAAAGGCAAAGTCTACCCTCCAGAACTCCAAGGCAGCGGTTGTGCTGACCTGCCTCCTTACACCTCCAGAATCAAAACCTGTAATTTTGTGGTAGTTGTGCCCAAAGACTGTAGTGATAGGACAAGGGGTAGTGGGTTAAGACTTAAACAGGGAAGTTTAGATTGGACATGAGGAAGAAATTCTTTACTATGAGGGTGGTGAGGCACTGGAATGGGTTGCCCAGGGAAGTTGTGAAAGCTCCATCGCTGGCGGTGTTCAAGGCCAGGCTGGACATAGCCTTGGGTGGCATGGTATAGTGGGAGGTGTCCCTGCCCAAGGCAAGGGGAGTGGAACTGGATGAGCTTAAGGTCCTTTCCAACCCTGACTGTTCTGTGATTTGATGATTCTATGATTCTAAATCAACAACCAGTAATGGAAGGCATGTGCTCACTGTTTGCCTGGAGCATGTCTGTAAGCACTTTTAAGTGATAATAAAATGCAATATTCAGTGGTCTGAGGTATTTCACAGTGAAATGAGCTTGGTGAGAGGCTGTGAGAACAGGGGAGTGAGGGGAAGGTATTGAGCCCTTAATGACTTTACTAGAGGCAGTAATGTTTAGGAGATAGCACCTGAGCTGTCAAAAACCATATTAGTCTTTCCAAAGGGGGTAGATTTTCAGTAACTGTTTCCCAAGAAAAAGGGCTAGGTTCTTTTTTTATTGGGTTAGTGTATGCTTAACAGGGAAGGAAAGGAAAAGCAGATTTGAATGTAAGTGGAAACCCAAGAGGCTCCCAAGGAACTAGATAAAAAATCTGATACAACTGGCATGGAAGGTCTTGCATCTACCAGTACTCATGAGTGCACAGAATAACGCCTTCCTGAGCATTTGAGCCACAATAACAGTGTGAACAAATTGGCTAGTATAGAAGCGGACTTTTCTAGTCTGGTTTCAGCATGAACAGATTAACAGAACAGCTTCCTTTTTACCACATATGCATCTTTTGTAATTTTGTCTCTTCTGGACATTTTAAGTTAGCTCCTGTTCGCATCCATCTGAGCTTGACCTGCGTTAAGGGTGACTCCTGGATACTTGCCTAAAAACAAGGCACTCCTCACAGCATTGTGATGATCCTTTAAATGAGAATATGTGAGCACTAGCAGGCAGTTTCTTGAGGGCCTCCAAGGGGTAACAAGCTGTGCATCCCTGAACTTGTGCACATTGCTCTTTGCACTGAGTTTACCATACCCTTGTTGAGGGTAGAGAGGAAAAATAATGAGTATTCTAGGAACACTCTACCAAAGGTTATTAATAACAGATCATGTCCAATGACTATGGAGAGGGAATGTCAGGGGAATTATGTTGATGCTTCATTCAGCTCTGCTTATATTAAATTCACTGAGCCTGCAACCTCACATGCTAAATCGTTCAGGTCTATTAGTGAAAGCTTTGGTCAGGAAAGGAATACTATGGCTGTGCACGCTACAGGTAACATTAAGATAAAAATAATGTAAGTTTGTCAGAAAATTCATCACAGATGTTTACCAAGTAGAAATGACACAAGCGCTGTTGGTAAACAGCATTCTCCTAGCTTCTGAGAAGCAATTACACCTACATACATACCTGCTTTTAAAGTCCATAAGCATAGAGAATGATCTGCTTATAAGCCTTGAGTAGAATAAGTAACTATGTGTGAGAAGGAGGAAGGGAGAGTTGTTCTCACGAAAGATAAGCTTCAATTATGACTTCACAGGACTGAAAAAGGACTAAGATCTTCAAAACCATTCACTTCATTTTCTAAAAATGAATTAAGCAACGAGGTAGGCCAGAATCTTACAATGGCATCTTGCCCTTCGCTAACACTTTTTCAATTTATCTCAAATTGCAGCTGCCTATGTGAAAAGATTAATTTAGCTCTACCATTAATGTAGTAGAATGAGCTGACGAAATTAAACTCACTTGAAATACACAGTTCCCTATGTATGCTTGGTGAGTGAAGACAGCTTAGTAACCAGACTGAAGAATACTAACTGCTTCTTGCCTGCAGACAGCTCATTCTCTCCAAAGCACTGCAGATTTGAAATCTTCTGCTTTGATCATGGGAATTCAGAATGGTTACCAAGTATTCACCCAAGAGCTGCAGATTCAGTCCAAACTTGACAGGTCAATTAAGAAGACGGCATGAATTCCTAGAAATGCTGAAGAACAAGGGGTGGACAGAATACATTATGAAAAAAATTGTAAGAGTGACTTAATTTTTGAAGCAGAAAATGAGAACGGAGGTTAAAGAGGTAGGAAAGCACAGGAAAATAAAGAGGGAGCTATACGGCCCTCATTAAATACTCGTATCTGCTACTGGAGTTGAAAACCTATCAAACTCAGGGTTAAAAAAAACGAAATTCAAAGCCAGGAGAAAATGTGTAAGTTGGTAGCAGCATCTAAAAAGTTATTTGTTATCTGGTTTTGTGCAGGGAGAAAAGATTTATTAAGTTACTGTGATGGGACCATAAGAAAACAGAAAGCACAGGGCTGTGAGGAATCTACTGAGCAGCTTGAAAGAAACGGCACAGATGGACCTAGAATTCACTTGCATCCAGATGACAGCTCCTGAAAAAGGTAGTACACTGGCTATAGAAATCAGCTATTGCCCGCTGATCACAGAGATATACATTATTACTCTTACTTTTTTTTATGACTGTTACCAAAGAGGCCAATTAACTCACTTACCGGGTTCAGACGGTCAAACAAAAAGGTTATGCAGACTCATGCAATTTAAACGGAATGATGTATTTCTGGCAATAAAAATCTTGCAAAACAGACAGTTTTAAACAGACCAAAACATGCAGGAATTTAAAAGAATTCCAAATAATATTTTCTAAACAGGGTGAGTCAGGGGAGAAATATTAAAAAATCATCTAGTTCGAATCCCCTTGCCTTGGGCAGGGACACCTTCCACTAGAGCAGGCTGCTCAAAGCCCCGTCCAACCTGGCTTTGAGCACTGCCAGGGATGGGACACCCACAACTCAGGGCAACCTGTTCCAGCGTCTCACCACCCTCACAGTAATGAATTTCTTCCTAATATCTAACCCAAATCTCTGCTCTTTCAGTTTAAAGCCATTACCCCTTTCTCCTATCATTACATGCCCTTGTAAAGAGTCCGTCTCCAGATTTCTTGCAGGCCCTCTTTAGGCACTGGAAGCTGCTCTAAGTTCTTCCCTGAGACATCTCTTCTCCAGGCTGAACAAGCCTAAGTCTCTCAGCCTGTCTTCTCAGGTCAGCTGCTCCAGCCCTTCGATCATCTTCATGGCCATTCTCTGGACTCACTCCAACAGGCCAACATCCCTCTTGGGGGCCCCAGAGCTGAACACAGTACTCCAGGTGTGGAGTACAGGGGAGAATCATCTCCCTCGACCTGCTGGCTATGCTCCTTTTGATGGAGCCCAGCATACGGTTGGCCTTCAGGGCTGCAAGCACACACTGCCAGGTCATGTTGAGCTTATTAGCCATCACCCTCAAGTCGTTCTCTTCAGGGCTGTTCTCAACCTATTCTCCACCCAGCCTGGGTTTGTGGTTGGGATTGCCCTGACCCAGGTGCAGGACCTTGTTGAACTTACTGAGGTTGGCATTGGCCACCTTTCAAGCATATGTCATGGTCCCTCTGGACGGCATCCCTTCCCTACAGCATATCAACCGAACCACACAGCTTAGTGGTGTTTGCAGATTTCTTGAGCATGCACTTGATCCCACTGTTCACATCACCAACAAACCTGCTGAACAGTGCTTTTCCCCATACTAATCCCTGAAGAGCAGCACTTGTCACTGATCTCCCCATGGACATCGAGCTATTGACCACAACTCTGAGCATGACCATGCAGCCAATTCCTTATCCACTGAGTTGTGCATCCATCAGATCCATGCCCCTCCAGTTCAGAGAAAAGGATGTCATGCAGGACAATGTTAAAATAAGATTTTTCAATTTTGTTACTGAAGTCAAGTAGTATTTTTGGAAAGTAGGATTAACAGAAACTGTAGAAAATTAATACAGAGAAAACCAATGTGTTTCTGGCCAAACAATACATTTGGATTTGTTTTAATAATTCAGCCTCACTTTTTTTTGCACTTCCAAACTAAGTTGTGAAATTTTGTGATTTAGGAAAAACAAAACAAAACAAGACTGGAATGAGCTTCAGAGTCATAGCTCTTGTGCAGCTCCAAGTCTGAGTGAGGAAAAGCAGTCTGCAGAGTTTCAACAGCCCCTGGGAAGACTCTGAAAGCAGAATTAAGGATTGCGATTTAATTTAAGGATTAAGAATTAATTTATGTGCCTCTCAGAAACCAAGACAGAGGGATAACCTTCGGCATATAGCAGTGCTTTCTGCACCTTCATCAGCCTGAGAAGGGAACTAGTGTCTTCAGAGCTGGCGAAGTCCTGCCGCTGCCTTGAACAGGAAGCAAAAACCTTATCCTTCACACACAGCGAGGACACTGCTGTGTATGTCCAACATACAAGCAGGGTTAAGTAAAATAAAAAAGCTGTTTCAACTTATTTGTCCTGTAGCATCAAGAGGGGTCCAAATGGCAGCTTTGGTAAGGACACACAGGTAGGTGCCGGGCCACCAAAGAAATACAGGTTTGTCATTTTTTGGTTTTCAGTCTATAAAAGGGAAAGAACCATAAGTTTTAGCATAGTAACATGCAGTCCTGATTTCAAGGAAGTCAAAAAGCACTACTGTAAACATATACGGCACTATAGTAACTACAGGCACTATAATAAGCCATACAAATACCAAGTCATGAGTAAATATAAAGGTACCAAGCTGGCCAGAGTATATCTTTTCTGCTGCTTGAAAGGGAAGGAATTCTTTTAACATAGGCATAACTAATGAACTGTTGAATAATTAACCCATATGAATGTGCCAGAGTGAGTAGTTCATTATTAAGGTTTCCATCCTTGAAAAATTGTATAAAATTTCAATAAAATAATTCTGTACTTTGAAGAATAGGATACAATTGTAGTTATGTGGTAATGGAAGAATAATAAGGTATGCTCACAAAAAATCTTGAACAAAGGAACAAGAAAGACTCCTTCCATGTGTGGCATTCCTAACACAAGCTGAGTTTCCCAAGGAACAGAATGGCAAGAGCCTGATTGAAAATGTTAGCAAATCTAGTGTGGCAATTATCAGCCTCAGTTGTACTGTCTATACACAGTAATACCATCCAATTAAAGTATCACGTTCTTTTATTTAGGAATATAAACTTTGACTAAATAAATAATCCTGTTTCTGGCAAAAGGCAAACCAGGAATAGTATACTTCTGAAATAAATACAAATAATAACAAAATCAAAACACCCAAAGCAATGCCACACCTTTGAGATGGTTTAATTAAGCTGCATCCTGCTGAGAATAATTTGTTTCTTGTCATCAGCTCAGGTAAGAGCTCTAAAGAACGACAATATGTCAGACCTAACTGTGCCTTATTTAATGTGAAAATGGCAATTGACTCTCGTCACCAGAGCGGTAAACCAACCTTTTAATAACATGAATATTTTTGTTCCACCATTGCTTGGGGAAATACCTTACCACTGCTCCTTGGCTGTTTCCTCAGGATAACACCTGTCCCATGCAGCAGGCACAGAACCACACTGAAGTATCCACGCTCAGTGATTCATGCATCCCTCTGAAATGCCAAATGCCACCATAGCAATGGGGCTTTTGCAAGAGAAAATTCCTCAGGACTCACCTGAGCAACAAGAAGGTCCCATTTACTGACATTTCTCCAGGCTAAATGAGTCAGGACTAGTGGGAGGCGAAGGAAACAAACATGGAGTAAGCATGGAACCTAGTAGAAGGAAAGAGTGTCAGGTTTGTTGCATATGGCTTGCAACTGCAAGATGATTTTAGGAAGCTGAAAAGTCCTTATTCATCTTAAAACATTATTTCCAGAGCTGAGAGAGCACACCAGGACATTTCATATCTGGGGCTGCAGTGTGTGCTCTAGGACTCCCCTGTCCACTTGTGAAGTACTGTCACACTCTAGCAGACTGACTCAGGTTTTAAGAAGAATACATGGGAAATTCAGAGATAAGTCAATAAAAACTAAGTATAGACTTCAGGATTTGAACACACCAGCAGCAGAACGTACGCACAGCTATCTCACAGATGAAAGGGAGATGTCAATAGACTTAGCAAGAGTAAATCCCGTTTAACCAGATACATTACACTATCTCTGCAGCACAGACAAAAGCAAACATCCATCTGACCTAAAAGATCCTTTCCAATCTTAGAAGTTCATCCTGTGGGACTCAGCATAGCACCCTCACAGGACTAGAACTGTCGAATGAAATATTTTGGAGATTCTGCTCTGTGCTAGGCTCTTGACACAAACATAATATCCCCATTTTGTACAAAGAACATTTTTCACAACCACGTCACCTCTGAGCTCTCAGTCCTGATCTTTAAAGATCTCCAAATTGCCTTCCAAAGACAAGCCTGGAGCTAGCATTTTAACCTCTGCTGGTCACTAAAAACCAGGGATTCAATAGGGATATTGATTTTATGGCACAATATAAATTCCTTTCCTCTCCAGTAACCTTCCTATGTTTCACAGACTGTAAACTATTTTTCCTTCCTTTCCCTTAGAGAGATAACTGCCTTACCAACTTTCTCTGCCTGCACAGACTAACTACCTTTTCTTTCAGAGGTACTTTACCTGGTACATAACTGTGCAACTGCTTTCATTTTGTGCTTAGCTCTGAAGTCTGCTAATTCTGTTTCAGCCCTGAGGAAGGCTGGTGTGCCCGAAAATTCATCTACCTTTCCCGATTCTGCCAGTTGATTAAATAAAAGGTGATATCAGTGTGCACATCTGGTTTTACCTCTTTGCTTTAGAATACTGCTGCTAAAATAACACAACCACATCTTCTTTATAGTATTTCTGAAGTTGTCAGGTTAAGAGAACATTGTAATGCACACCAAATTAAATATGAGGAATGATGAGACCCTATTCAACTAAATAGTGAAGTGGATCAACATGTAGTACTGGAAACATAAATAATCAAGATGAAGAGTGCTCTCCATGAACTATGTCAAAACATTTTAATCATCTTAATTTATTTATTATTTATAAATTCTAGTACAAAACCCCCTCAAAATTAACACAAGATTCTAGTAACACAGTATTATCTGTCTCTGGGCATTTTCGTGTTAAAGTGATAGCACTGTCATCCTAGAGAGTACTGTTCAACAGACTGCACTTAGACCAAAAGGATAGCTATCTTCTAAGCAAGTGTATATATAGTGTACCCTGTGGCCACTCAAGCTGCTGATTCAGGAAAGTAAGGGTCTTCTTCAGGCTGTGTCACATCAGCCAACAACTTGTGATTGTCTTGGAAGCTCTGACGCAGCCAAAGATACTCGATGTTAAGTAAATTCATTCTAAGGTAAGAAGCACGTATGTGAGGAAGAGCTCTTTCAGGCTCTCCCTCGGTTGGACTCCGCAAAAAAAGCCAAAGTCTGTCTCAAATGTTCTGAGTCTAAGTTAGCTGAGGTCAAGGCGCCCAAGATATGCACCCCAACTCACAATGCCATCCCTTCTGAATGCAAAGGCAGCCATGCAAAGCATTTCTGCTCCGAGGTGCTTTGCCAACAGGACCAGCTTGTTAGGCCAGATGTACCCCCGTATACTGACCTAATAGGAACAAGAATGATGAAAACAGGTAAGATATTAAAACTAATTAAGCATTCTAATAGCGAAAATAGTAGGTTGTAAGATCTTGGCAATATTTTTCAGAACACTGGTACTTACTTTTCCTCTTAGTACTTTCTTCAGCTAATCAGTAATAAAAAAACTATTCCATATAACTTTATTAACAGCATTCATAGCTTCACTATTGGCCTCGCAAACTTCCACTACATTAATGAGCCTTCAAAACAAATGAACATTTATAAATAAAATACAAACAGAAAATAACATAATAAAATATAATGATTCAATAAATTGCCTTTTGAGGGACAATATCCTTTCATACATAAGACTGTTCCAATTTACCACATGAAAGATAACACAAATATAACACATTGTGACATGGTTGTGATAAAATAAAGCCTTGGGCCTTTATAACATATCCAGAATGCAAAGCATTAGAGCTACTAGGGGAAGACACTGCCCCATTTAAATTTATTAATGCTCTAGGTCCATCCTTTGTTGCAGGCCCTATTTTTGCTGTCATTTTTCTGTATCCTCTCAGAGTTATTCAAAGAAAGTGAACACCAGAAGCAACGGCTGTGTTAAATTTAATTGCACGGATACAGGAAGCTACTTTTAATATTACTTGGCCAGCAAAAGACAAACTGGAAACTTAAAAATGTTTAGTACAAATCCAGTAACTTATCTAAAAAATTACCTCCTCTGAGTATAACCTATTACTATCCTCTGTACTCTATGCTACCTGAGAGCTGTTCCCCTCGAGCCAAAGCAGTGCTCAGAACTTTAGGAGTTAACAAGGAATATTAAAACTTGAAATAAAGCCTTATTCCTTGAAAAAAAAAAATAAAAAATAGATCTGATAAATGTAGTTTTAAAGCTCATTAAGAAACTCTATCCAAGGATTTTGGGGCCCTGGAAAGATTGTACATTTAGGAAATCAGCTGGAAGTACAACTTATTCGAACGTCAAGGCACAATCAGAAATGACTCCAAGTCTGCACATCAGCACAAGTCTATGAAACCATGCAAGGACATCCCCTCAAAATTACACAGTTTGTAACATATTTGCTATCTGTCACACATTTTACCTCACTGATTCATCTATTTATCATTCATTACATGAAGGAAGTAAACTGAGAGGAATTATTTCTTTACTTAGCATACTAGATGTCAGCTGAAAAATACCCTTGTCTGTCCATCCACTAGCAGCGTAGGAGTGGGATGCATAATTGATCTGGCTTTTCTTTTGTAGTGTTGAAAATAGAAAATAACCTTGCTGACATCGACAAACTATTCAACTTCTTAGACTTTAATGACAGACACTGATGCAGCTGTCGCATTTCTTGCACACGATGGCCTAAAACGACCCCAAATTTTAACACAAAACCAGAGCCAAGAGCACAGGGTAGCACAGATAGGAAGGTTGGTGGTGCCCATGCAAACTGAGATGCACAGTTTTGGCAGAGCTCCACCAAACCCGTTGGATAATTGAGACTACAGGCCTGCTGCCTGTACACTGAATCTAACACTCTCGCTTTCTGCTGACAGGTCTGAGAAAAAATACTTCCTCAGTGGTGAGTGATCGTACTCAGCTGAATGTATTGCATTACTCTACTTTCTCCTTCTCCATTTCCTACCTTGGGGGGTGACCATGGAGAGCATGTTCAAGATGCAGAGTAGAGAAGAGGACCAGCTCTGGAAGATGGTCCACTAACCCCATGCCAGCAACTCCAGTACGCAGGGCCAGGCCAACGTAGTGGCAAATTAGAGCAGATTTCGGTGTCCAGCGTTTTGTTTCCCCCCTTTCTGGTATTCACTGCCTCTTCAGCACAGAGAGAGAGCAGAGAGCCTGTGCAAAACCTAATCCTGGAGATTAAAGTGATTGCACAGGCATACAACTGGGTTTCAACATCAATTGTTACCACTACCCTGTCCTTCCTTCCCTCCCCCCTCTCCCCCCCGGAGGCTCACTGTCATAAAGGGAAGAAATTCACTTAACATCAGCAGATGCTGTTAGTCCCTTCAGAAAACCCTTCTGAGTACCATTCATCTCCAGTAAAAGAACTGTGAGCTTCGAGAACGGGGGCAATATAAAACCTAAACCAATCATCGAGGTCTTATCTACTACTGAGGCTGAAAGGACAGGACCTTAAATCACATCTACAAAAGCACTAAAACCTCAAGGTTTTCTTTTCCTAACCTCTTCGACCCTCTTTTTCTCTCCAGTTTCTGCCAGTTTGCCCAGGGATGAAGCTTTCCGCAATGGGATTCTACATGGTTTTTTCCATGTCACTGTCATGTGTTGATATTTTAAATGAAGGTATGTAGGTCAGGACTCCAGTTCTAAGAGATTATTCCTCAGTTTTGACTTGTCAGTCAGCAGCTTCAATACAAGAACTAAGTTCTGTTCTTCCACAAAGCGAGCCAGGCACCAAAACCAAAGAGACAAGATGCTTCAATGTGCACACAGAACTCCCAAGGTTAAAGCAGGAGGGAGCTATGACCTACAGCAACAGAAAAGAGGGGAAATAGAGCACTGAGTGTAAAAACTGAAACAGTGGTGATAAATAGAAGCTTTAGAAGCTTTGCGGTTTTGGGGTTTGGGTTTGTTGTTTTCTTTTTCTGGGTCAATGAACAGAGCTCTTCTTTAATAAGTGAATTTTGAGGAGTTACTCAGCTTTTGTGTTGACTTCTGCATGATCTGCATCCAAAAGCAATCCAAAGGTCTGTGCTTGTGATCCAGGGGCAGAAGCTTTCGTAAATAGATCATTATCTATTCCAAGAGGGAGACACTTTAACACTTTCCTTTAATCCTATTTTTCCTCCCCAGGGAAGGGGTTTTTTTAGGACTGGGGGAACAATCAAGGGATATCCACACTGTGCTTTAATTTCCCGCTTGTCTTTGACCCTGCATACTGCATAAAAATCCCGGGCAGGCAGCACCACCCTTCCCTAAAGTACAAATGAAAATGACTTCATTTACCTCACATTAAGTAGAGCAAAGTGACCTCACATACACCGTGACACTTGAGAATGCTGTGAGGATCTGACTGCAATGAGAAGGAATATGTGCCCACATTTAACACAGCTTATAAGCACTAATCTAACCTATAAGAACAAATGACACAAATCTAGAGAGGTCACAAGGAGGTGTCCTGGTTTCAGCTGGGATAGAGTTAGTTTTTCCGTCATAGCTGGTGCAGTGCTGTGTTTCGGCTTTGGTCTGGGAACAATGAACACCGATGTTTCAGCTGTTGGCTCAGTAGTGCTTATCCTGATCACTGGCTTTTCAGTCTCTCATGCCAGTGAGGAGGGGCACAAGAAGCCAGGAAAGAGCAGAGACAGGACACCGGACCCAAATTAGGCAAAGGGGTATTCCATGCCACAGCACATCATGCCCATAAAGTGGGGGGAGTTACCTGGAACAAACCAATCGCTACTCAGGTTGGGCTCGATATCAGCCAGGGGATGATGAACAATTGTATTGGGCATCACCAGTGATTTGTTGTGTTTCTCGTTTATTTTTTTAACTGCCCTTTTAGCATTAGCATTATTAGTATTATATTATAATTTATCTGAATTATTTCATTATTCTTATCCCAATCCATGCCTTCTTTTTCCAGTTCTCCTCCCCATCCCACTGGGAAGTGGTGGAGAGTTGAACAAGTGCCTGCGCAGTACTTAGTTGCCAGATGGGGTTAAACCATGGCTGGGCTGGCTTGGGGACTGTATTCTCAGACGCAATTGTTTAAAGGAAAAGATGAAGATATAGCACCATCAGTCCAGCCACACAAAGCATATGGCAGCACACAACATTGTATGTGTAGTAACTTTAACCACAAAGGAATGTGTTTCTCTAATTAGTGTATGCACACAAATGTGCATAGTCTTGTATATGTATATACGCAGTTTTTGTGTATTCACATGTATATACACACGCATATGCAGATATAGGCTTGAGGCCACACAATAAGCAAAATGGCCTAGCAATGTTCACACATGAGGAAAAAATCTGGTTAGAATTAACTAGAACTTGCTGGAATGATGGGAAGATTAAAATGAATGGCTCACACATGGTACAGAATGAGAGGGAAGGATCTTGGTCTTTTACCTGTTACAGCATCTTCATCGCTTTTAACTCCCTGCCACTATGAGGAGGCTGTTTTGCAGCTGCCATGCTCTGCTGTATGCCAGGGAATGAGCTATGTAACTTCCCTCCCACTGCCCTTCGGCATGCCATGCTAAGAGCCTTCCCCTGATTCTTGAAACGTGTCAAGGAAACACATTGCAGCTTCTGGGATGCCCAAATTCATCTGGAACTGCTGACACCCTGATGGTTCTGTTTGCAACCCTAATTTATTTGAGACTATTGTTTTGAAGAAAATAGGGGGCCCTTCTGCCTGCTAGGCTTCATTCTGGGATGCTTAAAAACTAAGAGCAAGTTAATTTCAGGAAAACAAGGGGGTTAAGCTGGAAGCTGTCCCACACATAAAAAGGCAGAGAACTACTAAGTATGAGGCTATCCTTAACTTCTGCCTGCAGCCAAGGCTTAGAGAGCTGTGGCAGCTAAAGGCAACCAAGACCAGCGCCACAGAGGCATCTGTGATATACAGACTTCCCTATCAGACATAGGGAAGGCAAAAGGAGGACCTTTTCTCCATCAGCATCTGAGTACCTCCAGAATATCAATAACATATAAATTAATTTTCGAGCACATTCCCCTTACATTTTTCCATGATTTAGTTTTAGGGAAATATAATACCAATTGTGATGTGCCCCATCTGCGAACATGTAAAAGGATATATTTTTCAGCCCCATCCAGACCTGACATACTGATTTCTCACGCTACAGTTGAGACAAAGCTAATCTGGAATGTGCATGGTTTTCCATGTCACAGACACCACAATTTTCATTGTTGCATTTTTCATAGCTTGAATACAATTTATAAATGTCAAAGAAACCATTATCATTAAGACGCTGTGTTTCCACAGAGACCACACATACAAAAGTAAACCAACAATACATATCATTAAGCTGGGACACGGTATCTCTGTTTTCCAATGCAGCTTTGCAAGCGGGGGCTATTTTAGCACTTTTACGCTTAATTTGAATCAGATTAATACACTTTTAAATGTTTGAGGATTAAAGTTGCAACTGATTAAAATAAAATTCAGGTATGGGTGAGCTTTATCCCAGATGAGCAATCCCACTGGAAAACTAAACACACCAGTCCTGAAACTTCCAATTAAAACATGCAGAATGAACAAGCCATGGCTGATTTGGAGCTGAAGAATTTTTGCTGCACATCTCAAAGCGCTACAATTCAATTTTCAAGTTTGAAAAGAAGAAAAATAAAAAAAAAGGAAGAGACAGTTTTCTTCCTAAAAAGACCTATTTTTTTAATGTAAGATGACTTAAAACTGAATTTCACCTTAATGTACAAAAAAGAAGTAAGCATTAGCTAAAATTGGTCCTCGTCATGAAAGAAAATCACAGTCAGCATACATCTCCACTCTGTATACCCAGAATACAAAATCAACAATAAGATATAACCTAGGAAAAATTTAAAAGACCATTACTTCCTCACCTTAGAATAGTTGCTAACAGAACTACTAGAAGATTTCAAAAGCTATAAAATTTGAATTACTCAGATGCTGGTAGATACCTGGAAAAGCCACCATTATTTACATGGGGTGTTGGGGAAGGAACGCAACATGCTTAGCCAGTAAAAAAACCAAGCTACTAAAAACCAGACCTTGTTACAAGAATACAAATGAACTGAATATTTAAAGAAAGGGAAAACTGAAGAAATAGTTAAGAGGTGTGAGCAATTTGTATGGCAATTCAAAAGAAACCTCAAAAGGCAAAACAGTTAAGGACGTTAAGATGGAATTTTCAAGATAAAGAGGTGTCTGACTAAGGAATAAATACATTTCTATAGAATTCTTAAATGACACCACAGAAAAGTTACAATGTTCAGTAGATACTTAAACCTTTTAATGAGAATTATCAAATGAGAATGGAGCTATTCTATATAATATGAAACATTATAAAATACTACTAAAAGGCCACGTCTGCCAAGGTTAAATGTGGGCAGAAATAACTGACAGGTCTGGTTAACTAATCCATGCCCCCCCCCAAGCTTAAAATTGCTTAGCTGAAGGGTTCTTTAGTTCATTAATGTTTATAAGTTATTTTTATTACAATAAATTATGGAAAACCGGAACAAGCCCAAAGATTGCTGTACTATTAAATAAAAGAAAACCCTGAACATGTGGCTTCATAAATCTGTATCTCAATTTATTAAAAATTGATTCAAAGATGGTGATCAGAGTGTAAAAATGACCTGAAAGTAGACAGATTTTTATCCCACAGCCATTTCTAACAGGAATATAAACACTGGAATTGCTAACGTGATGGGCTGAAGGACACTCTCAGCATGAACTCTACTGGATGGCATATTTTCCTAAACCATATTCCTTACCATAGCTTCTTAGGCCAGCAGTCCCTGCAATCAAATCCTCCAATGAGGTGGCAGACCCCTTCTGACCCCAGATTTTGTCGAATGGACCCCCTACTGTCTTCAAAAGCCTTTGATGCTGCTGCGCTGATGGGCACAAGTATGCAGTCATCATACAAACAAACCATCACCACAGATGAAAACAGGATTCAGCCCATGGAGATTAAGAGAGTGTTTGCAGATTCTTGTGATATGTCTCAGAACAAATGGAAAATCTGAATATTAATTAAAAGCACAGCTTCACAGCTGGGACCCTGAACATGACATTTCATCTGGAGCTAGCATTTATGAGCAGTTACACTCTCCCCACCTTGGCAAAAGGCTATAAATTTGCAATTAATAATTCTGCTGCTATTCATCTTTGAATGAAGTGGAACATAGTCATTAAACACAGAAAGTCTTCTACAAGTAGATGCATGTGGATGAGAATAGAGCATCCTTTCAGGGAATGAAATGGCAAAGCGGCAAGAAATGTTTTTTATAAGCTCGTTATCAAAATGCCTTATTCTGGTCATGAATAAACACTTGAGGCACCCCCAAATGAAGTCTCTTGGAGTCAGCTGCAGCAGTAGCTAAACCTGTTCCTGCCCCATCTTTCTATTTGCTTTTCAGTTTTGGCAGATCAGGGTTCATTGTTATGATTTCAGTTGTCCCCATCAGCAGCTCAATCTCTGGTATTTCCATCAGCCGGTCATGAAGTATACAGCCTGTTCCTGTTGCCACTTGTTGAGGCTCGGGGTAGGGAGGTAGGGGCAGTAGTATGTGCAGTCTGGAGCTACAGCACAATAGTCTATCTGGGATCTTACACTGCTTTTGGTCTAGTGAAGAGACAGCCTCAATCCAGGGTGAAGGACTATTAGGGAAACAGGCTCAGCTCCCACCAACGAGGTTCACAGTGAAGATCGGCTTCCCAGAGACACTCTACCTAGAGTATCACCTTTCTGTTTATTTTCCCATTGTCTGCCACCACTAAAACCAAAGAGGCATCAGGCCCTGGCCCACAAGTTGCTCTTGAAGCCCTTGCAACACGTAGAGACTCACATCAGTATCTACCCAAATACCCAGGTTCGTCACTACAGGTCTTCCTGACAGCTCTGGCACAAAGCATCAAACACAGTTTTTCATGGTACATTCTTTTTCTCTCTTTTAAAGTAACCCTCCTGAATATCATCTGCATGGAACTCCTTCAGAGATGTAATGGACTAGGGAGAAGAAAGTTTCTTACGTTATCTTTGATTCTAATTAAAATCTCCGTGATCCTGGAACCTCCCCAAAGCTTTATGAATTAATTTTACAGGCCCTATTAGAACCAAGCTGCTTGTTCATTGTGAAGAGAAAGCAATTTTACCTACTTCTAACCCTCACCTTTGCATGACATGGGGAAAACACACTGACTTCTTTAAATGAAATGTGAGAAATGAAAAATAGCAAGTGGACAAGTAGAGCCTATCCAGCCTTTGGCTGGGCTAAGTATTTGCAACCATGTAAGTAAAGCAAGAATCTAATTAGGTGCCACGCTCCTACAACACTTAAAGAGAGGAGCAACCATGTGCAAGTGAGTTCATTAAGCTGTGCAATGGGAAGTGAAGTTGAGGATCACACAGTAACGGACAACTTGCCTGAATTTGATAGGCATTTCTTTTCAAAAGGCAATTAATTAAATAGAAACGTGAGTTTTTACCGAAGAAAGAATTCTCACTTTTTAATTTCATCAGCATTAGATAAGACATTATGGTATCAGTATAATTACTATACTGCCAACCACAGGATCTCCAAGTTCCCAAATATCAATACCTTCAATGTTTCAGAGCCTAGAAATTCTTAATTCTCCCTGATGGTAACAGAAGAAACTCTTTTAACATCATGAGGAAAATGTTTTAATCATTCCCCAGTGAATATCACAAGTGATCCAAGAAATATCAAATAAGGAAATTTACAAGGAACCTACACCAATGCCATTAGAATGTGAAATTTAAGTTTGAGCTAATTTTATTGGGTAATACAAATGAGCCTTTTGCTTGTGATAGGAATGTTTTATTGATTAAACTTCTGAGGCAGCTTGGCAGGATTTAGAGAACAATGTAATGTGGCTATAGCATTATCATCTCTTTAGAGGAAGCCTGTCTTTTTCTGTTCATGCTGTATCTATGCTGCCTGGGCTACAACCATTTCTCACTCCAATGGTAAATTCTATAATACAAAAGGTAAAGACTAAGATTTGCCCCTATGGTGGATTCACCTAAGTCATCCTTCCCAAACCTATAGAAAGATTACAACACTTTGACAAACTGATTTTCCACACCTTTACATCAGGGCTTTATAACTCCTGCTTCAAAAATCTTGTCAGCTGAAACAAGTGCATTCTGCTTTTGCATACTCATTCCTCAGCATGCATTTGTAGGCAGTTAATAGTTATTATGCTGCACTGTACAATTTAGAACTTTAAGAGACATCTGCATGATGCTAATACAAGAGTAAGGCCATTTTATTTCTAAACTCATTTGTTAAAATGAGATAGAAGATTATTGTGAAAATTGATGGAGATGATCCCTGGCTTAATCGTTATAACCAAATGCTCACTGCACACTGATGCATAAAATACAAGGTGTTTCAAGTCAGAAAGTGAGCACAGATTTGCAAGGCCAGGGAAAATCACATTAACTGTGGAGAAGCAATTGATTCTTTTCACTGACTGGCCTTGTCATAAGACTCAGTTTTCACTTCAGCCATACAATGACCAGAAATTTTTAAATCCTATCCTGACTAGACTCCCTTAGCCAAAGTAGCAAGCGGAAGAGAAGTGAAAAAACAAGTTAGAAACAACGGTGAGCTGGGCAATGAATCGGAAATCAGGTCCCTAAGGAAAAGTGGGCAAACACAGCTAGTTTCTGATGTACTCTCCTGACAGCTGCAAGCAGAGCACACCAATAGGAGAGGACACAAAGAATAAAACGAATGGTGCAAAGGACTAAGCTCATACATGTTCTGGTGAGATTTTAACTTGCTCAGTTTGCTCCTGCGGACTAGCCCGATGCTAGCTGCTGGGAGTGCATCTTACAGTTAAGTTTCAGCTGCCAGCAGCTCAGCTCATGTGCTGTCACACCACTTGGCAAGGGGAAGCAGAGCTTGGTAGTCAGGGATGATAAAGGCATTCACCTTAAAGTGAATCGCCCTCAGATCTCCTGAGCCACAACACTAATGAGGATGTTCCCAGTGCTTTGATATTCAGAGACACAATGACAGTCCAGCAGAACAGCGATAATGATGCACTTACAATCACTTATGTGCTACTTTACTATGAATTCTGCAATGACAGCGGCAGTAGCATCTGTCATGCATGCCATACCTTTGCTTCTACTCTGCTACATGTGAGTATTGTCTTAAAAGGAAGGGGAAGAGGGGGTCCTTGAGATGCACAGAGGTCTCACTTTTCCTTTCAGACTCTCTATCAAATGTCTAGCAGTAAAGCACGCTGGATTTGTGCTGGCAGTTCAGCTGCTGCTCAGGATACCCAGCCCAGCTCTTGAAGGGAACTGCTACCTGCGTGGAAGTTCCATACATGAAGGGCACAAGAAGGAAGATTAACCAGCTTCCATTCTCTGCAAAAGTCAGCAGACACATCCCTCCTCTCATCCACAACCTCTCTCCCCTCCCAGGCTTCACAGACCCCAGCCAATGCAGCAAAACACTCACCAGGCTTGACCTCGTAGCCTGAGAGAGAGGCAGGAGTGTCGCTGCCATGGAATATTTCAGTGGCATCCTCCATTACAAGGGGACAGTCAGTCTTCTCCAAACAAGAGTTAGACAATTCCTAAGAACAGAAAGAAAGGACTTTGTTTTCATTAAGCAAGATGTTCCTCTTCTTGCCCAGAAGAGGAACATCTTTCTGTAAGCACCAATTTTGTTCAAGCCATGTGTTACAAACTGCCCAATGTAGCTGGTATGGCTGGTTTCCATAGTGCACTCCTCTGCAGAGCATTTAAGTAGGAGCTAGTTGCAAGAAACAAAGAAGTAAAAACTGATGCAGAATCTTTCAAAACTCACTATTAATTCTCCTTTATGCACATGCCTTCATCTAAGGAGGGAATGAGAGGAAGGCTCAAAAGCCATTTTATTAGAGATGAGTGCCTTTATTTCCACCTTCATCACTACCTTCTTGCTTCTAACACACCACAGCCACGGACAGAGACTGCTACCTGTGAGACTTGGTGCAGCTACACACAGACTCATCTGGCCTTCTCATAAGAGTTCAGCCTGCATTGGTCCCCCTGGAATAGCACAGCCTGTATTTACGCCTTGATGGATCAACCTCCTCCGCCTTTTAAAGTCTCTCTCACACTGGAGTAAATGAGGTGTCCGCTCTGGTTTTAGTTACAGCATCCTTCATTTGAAACAGAGGCCAAAGAAGTCAAGGAGCAGCACTCGGTCAGGGTGGGCAATGGATTCTGTGTTTTTAAATGCTGGCTCATGTGGAGACAAAATAAAGGTGCAGTACACAGAAAAAAGCTATCAGAAAATACATACCCTACGTACTAGTTATAGTTCCTGACTCTTGACAAACAAATGATGATAATATTTTCCATCGCAATACATCCTGTAAATAGCTAAATGCATTGGCAAATGTTGATCAAAAGAAACCCCTTAAAGAGTTATCTTGTTGAAAACAGCAACTTTATGCATGTACTTGCAGTAAGCAGACTCACACTGAGTATTACAACTAATGTTCATTTTTTCATAAATTAAAAGGTACTACCTCACCAATTTAGCACTTCAGTTTACAGTTCACTCAACTCGATGCAGCTATAAATGCTGTATCCGATTTAATCATCTACTGAATAAAATTAATGAAATGAATTTCACACACACCCAGGCACTGTTTTAGCTTTAAAATTTAATGCTCAATCCCACATATGAGCTCTTTTTATATGAATTTTATTGTTGTATATGATAAAAAATATCTCTGAAAGCTTCTGGAAAGGAGAATATTCAGAACTGATTGCAGTTCTCATGAAAGGCTGTACTGCAAGCAACCTGAAGGCTGAAGTCCTTTTCCCACCTTCTCTTCAAAAATCAGGTGCAGTGGGAGGGCATGAGAGGCCAGTTCCCTGTGCACACATTGCACAATATTCTTTCCTATTATCTCTACCCATCAACTGGAAGACCTCATCTAGGCATGGGATGGTATCTGGCGTCATCTCCAAGCACATTCCTGTCCTCTTTGCTTGTAAAGCCAGAAAAGTTATAAATAGCGATAGGGAGTGTGTGACATGGACACCTGTGGGGTTAAGACCTCGGATTATTTCACAGGTTGCTGAACAGCTGCCTAAAATATCCTTTCTGTCTCCTAGTCCTTTTTCTCATTCACTCCCCCAGGAATTTACACAGAAGAGATGAGCTTAAGCCAGCAGTCTAGAAGAGATCTGAATCTTAATAAGCAAGAAATAGCACTGCTTTTCCTCAAGTAGATCAACCTGTGAAGACAAGATTTTTCTCTCTGGTTAGGAAAGCATATGTAGAAAGCCACTACACTGGTTAAGGGCTGAAGGAAAAGATGCTTTGCAAATAGCAAATTTAGTGTATCACAATGGCAATGCTGCCAAGGGCAAAGAAATGTTCAGTGAAATCAGTATCTCTGACAGCTGATACTGTCCATGCTCTTGAAAGCTAAAAGATTTCCTTGCGAGAAAGTGCTTTGCAGCTGTATTTAATCTATCTTCCCCAAAGCTCCTAAGAGCCTCCAAGGATGGCCATGCTGCAACCTGTTCTATCACCCCACCAATGTGTCACATTACTCAGTATGCAGCATGTTTTTTGGGCTGAGGCTGGAAGGGGTGTGCAAAGTGGCAAGAAAGCTGTGTAAACTGGACTTAAGTGAATGCTGAATCACAAGTTCTTCAGGGGCATGAAGCAATTTGATCTGTCTAAGGCAGGCGGCTGCAGAAAGCAGATTTAAAAGGAGAGTCACGCACAGATGGGGGAGTGCAAGCAAAGCAGTTCTCTGACTGGAGAGCATCTGGCGCACCATTAAGCTACACTTAAATAACTAACAAGTTAAACAAAAGCTTTAAGTAGCGCATGATGTGAATCTTTTTGAAGGACCTGAAATATGACAGCTGAAGACAGGTCATAGGATGTTTAAGTGCTAGAGATCCAAAGCTGTCAAAACAGATGCTCAACTGTAGCTAGAACCAGAGGGAAAAAAACAACACGGAGGCTGTCCAAGTAAAATGATGGATATGACTGAAAACTCAGCCTGCTAATGTAAAGACAGAAAAGCAATTCATGTATTGCCCCAGCCGGAAGCTCAACTCCGTCCCCTCACCAGACACCCACTCATCCCTCAGTGGGATGGGGCAGAGAAGTGGAAGACTAAATGTGAGAAAACTCCTGGGTTGAGATCGAGACTCTTTAACAGATAAAGCAAAAGCCAGGCACACAAGCGAAGAAAACAAGGAATCAATTCCCCACTTGCCATCAGTAGGCAGGGGTTCAGCCATCTGCAGGAAAGCAGGACTCCATCACTTGTAGCAAGGACTTGGGAAGAGAAACGGCAGCACTCTGAATGACACACACACACACATTTCTTTCCTCAGCTTTACACACTTGAGTGTGACGCTATATGGTGTGGAATATCCCTGTGGTCAGCTGGGGTCAGCTGTCCCACCTGTGCCCCCTCCCAATCTCATGTGCACCCCCAGCCACTCACTGGTGGGGTGAGAGGCAGAAGAGGTCTTGGCTCTGTGCAAGCACTGTGCAGCAGGAACTAAAACATTCCTGTGTGACCAGCACTGTTCCCAACACAAACCCAAAACACAGCCCCATACCAGCTACTATGAAGAAAAATGAAGTCTATCCCAGCCAAAACCAGCAAAGTCTGCAGTCTTGTACATAGAAGAACTGATGTTTATGTTACCTTTTAGAAACAGAGAGATGAAACAGCTTTCATGTAGCTCTGGAGTCCTCAGCAATTCTGCATCTCTTATCCTGAGGAATGAATGCCTTTGATTTCTTTTGTTGCCTGTTACAAAAAAAAACCTAACATATTTATTTTTTTTCTGGCATCTTCCACATTTACTTTCATTACCTTGTAAAATACTGCCACAAAAGGAGGTGCAACCCTCTTTCCTGTACCACGGAATTAGGAGGCATTTGGCTCAGAGATTGGTCAGCATACTACATGTGATCGTAAGAAAGGCTGATATCACTACAATTAATGTTAATAATAAGCAAACCAACACAAACAAACAAAACCCAACAAGAAATACCACACTCGGATGAAAATGATTTGAGATCAGATGTAGCCGAACACTTGAAACAAAGGTGCAGGTAACGTGTTTCAGGGTATTCCCAAAAGTAAAAGAGTATTTCCTTTCTGCTTACATTATTTTAAATATAACACAATTCTTAATACAAACTTTAGGACAGAAAGAAACTTTGAGTGTATCCTCTATTTGCATTTCACCCATATTAAGCAGACTAGCTCACAGATGGCTAAAGGCCATCACCCCAAAAGGTGTCCCATCCTTGCCTCTGTTGATTTCCATTCACTCCCCGGTAGTTACTAACAGTTAAATAAACCTAATGATAAAAAAATGCCTGCCTAATACTTATTTTGAGCTTGTCTGGTTGAGTTTCCTGCTATTAGTTCTTGTTGTGCTTTTCTCTGCTAAATTAAGGAGCTCTTTTGTATCCATTTGTTCTTACCATGGAGCATTTATACACTAATCAAGTAACTTCTCAGTCTGCTCTAGTATGAGGAACAACTTGATCTGCAAGGGTCTCATTATACAGCTTTTTCTCTTCCCTTTGAGTAATTAGTATTGCTTTCTTCCTCCATTTTTAATATCCTTTTAAAAAGTATGGAATGGAAACAATTTTCAGGTTCACACTGTTGTACTCACACAGAAATTTACCTTGATGCTTCCATAGGTTCTTCTTCCCATATGTCCAAGGTGCATGCTAACTTCCCTAGCATCGTAGAGAGCCTCACAGCCACTTCGCCTGCCAACAGCCTCAGCTCCTAGGTCACTCCTGTTAATGCCAGTGAAAAGTAACGGACTTACAGACACACCTATTTCATCAGTCTTGAATATCGCTAAGCTGCACCTTGGGATCCTCCTCCAACTGAGCTGCAGGAATAAACCAAAACCACACAAATGCACACAGCCACTTTTTAAAAGAATAACCCTACCTCTGGCTTTGGGAAGCATGCCCAATCCCTAACCTCTTAAGCAGCACGCTGTATTACCTGTCAGCTACCTACTAAGCCTTGTGCAACATGGGCATAAACACCATGTTAATGGTATAGTTACAAAAACGTTTCCATGGCAGCAGCAGAAAGTTCCCCCACTGCTTGGTCCAGCTCCAGCTTTAGCTTCACTGTACCAGCCCAACTGCCTGAGGGGCTGCTTTCTCAGTGAAACTGTTGAAGTTACGAGGGTAACAAACAAAATGGACAAACCTCTTCCACTGCAGTCTTGTCCTCTCCAGCAAAGAACTGGATGGAGAGAGCAGGCAGAACAGAAACAGAAATTTGGAAAAGCTTTTCCAAGTATTAAAAGAGGACAGAAAATACTCAACCTGACTTTGCCATCCTGACCAAGAACTGATACTCAGTGCTGCACATAGAGGAACACATAGCAACAGAAGAAATTATTCACCTACCTGTTTAAAGCAGTCAGAAGCCCTGCTAGAGACAACCTAGAAGAAAGCACACATTCAAACTATGGCAAAACTACAATTTAAAGTTGTAAGACAATTCAGTTTGAAATTTGGCTTCTCAGCAAAGAAACAGCTGTAGTTATAGGACGACAGCATGGCTGAATTATTAGGGCAACAACCTGCATCAGCAAAGACCTCCCGACTAGTTCCTGCAAACACCGATCTCTCTGCAGGCACAAGACAACCTGGAATGACCGACAACAAAACCACCGAGCGGGGTGACTTAACTTCACTGCACTAAACCTTCTGCACAGGGAGTCACTTTCAGAATTCAAATAGCCTTAACTCAATTTCAAGTAGTGAAAATGAACTGAATTATGAATCCTTGAATCCAGAATGAATCCCTAGGTTTTCATCCTGTCTACAAGACTAAAGGAGTCCTCAACTCTGTTCATTTCATGCAGCCTCATCAAAATTCCCTCCTGCATTGATCAAGTTAAGGTCAAAGATCTGCGACCCCACTGCTCTGCAACTTGCCAGAAATTTGCTTAATATGTATCAGAAATTTATTCATGGCCAATTTATTCCAATTCATCCTCATAACAACGCTGTCCTTCGGGTTAAATGGCTCTTCTGCTCCACTCCATGTATTCTAGGCAATCTCTTTTTGCAGCCATCATTTTGCCAGATGAATGAGGCAAACTTTAAATTTTTCTTTCAAAAGGAAATTGAGAAAATTGGAGTTCAGCTTCCTGGGGCCAGAACTGCACACAGTACTCCAGACATCATTTCACGGGTGCCCTGGGTGAGGAAACCCAGTTTAAAATTGACTTTGATTTACTCGGTTAATTTTTACTTTCCTATCTACCCCAAGAAATGTAACAAATATCAAGACCATTTTTTGAATCATACCTCAGTACTTTGACACAAACCTGGGAAAATTAAGACTTGAGAATGGTTTCCCTCATGCTGCATTCTGAGGCAACTCTGTCTGAATTGGAGACTAATGAAAATCTCTCTATATTTAGCTATGTCTGGATCAAACAATTCATGCCACATACCTTAAAAGGATAACTTACAAAGAAACAATACACTGTCTAGTCTCAATAACCTTTTCTAAACATCCTATTTGAGGTTATGGGTAAGTTCTAACAACAGTATCCCTTTTTCAGAAGTTGGAAACCTGTGCTAAAAATTGTAATGGTTGGGAAACAAATTTTATTCTAATTCATGTATCTACATAATATATATTATATATATTACATACTATTCCAATATATATAACTATTAATATATATTATTCTAATACATATAAGATAAAAGACAGTGTAGCAGTCCTTAAAGTGTACTTTATTTCTATATTTAATTATTTCTTTTCAAGATGTTTACTACACTCTCCAATTCCTGATGCTTTTTCCCATTAAAGTGATAAAACAAATCAACTGTTGCTACTTTAAATGTCATTAAGTAGCTCCAGGATGGTGGCAACAGTTATGCAAAGCTTAACAGCTAGACTGTATTTATTTATCTGCTTTGCTTCCTGACAGCTATGAATGTACCCTGCACCTGCCATCTAACCAACAGTCTTACAGACTATTTTCAATAGAACAGGGCTCTACAATTTTGGTGAATGTTTTGCTTTCTTGGGGTTTTTTTGTTTGTTTATGTACTGTTTCGTTGTTGTTTTTTTAATGTAAGACTCTGGCTTCATATGACATATGGTGGGGTGTGTATATGTGCTTATGTGTGCATCTTCAGCTCAGCTAACTTGTGAAAAAGCAGGTCCGCCTTAAGAAAGAAAGAGCACTGTTCTGATTTATACCACTATGAACTTAGACTGACTAGTGACAAAGTTGTTCAGTAAAAAAAAGCACGTACCAGTTTAGCTGAACATTAATTCCATTCTTCTGCGAATGAATGTTCACTTTTTGGAATTTGAGGTGCTGAATTCCTGGGCTGCCATTCCAAAAGTGGCAGAGAAACTTCTGTTCATGACCATAATATTTAAACAAATAGCAGTTATATCAAAATACTTCTGCCCATCACCACACAGATATTTTCCTCCTGCAAACAGACAGAATTCAGGCAGTTTCTTCCACAAAGCAAGCTCTAACAGAGGCAGGACAGCACTCCTGTTGTCTTCCCTGCAGTGGAGCCATCTCCTCAGAATGAACTCCATCACAGGTTGTATATATGCAAACAAAGTTCAAGTCTTTCCGAACTGCAAACTCTTAGTAATTCAATTGCCTGAGGGACTGCTTGGGCTCTTGAGTTACTCAAGGAACAGATACTTTCTGTCATTTAAGTCAGTCAAAGGGAAAGAAAATAAGAAGGTATGTCCTTACAAGCTATGCTGTGAGGATTTATATTTGCACTCTGTCGTCTTAGCTACAGTTGTGAGAGCATTTGCTGGTACAGTGCAGTTGAATAAATCTGCAGTTTAAAAAAAATCTTCATAAAAATGAGTATCGCATCTTCATAAAAATTAATTTTTTTGGTTGCTTCTCCCATTTTCTTGAACCAGATCTGGCCTGCTGGAAAGGAAAGGAGAACAATCTTTTCTGTTGAGCTATCTGCAGAAGGCACTGAAATTCACCTTTGTGAGCATCCTGAAAAAGAAAAACTGCATTTTTCATTTTATTTTTAAATCACAGCATGTCAAAATGAACCATGTAAAATAGCAGGGATTCATTTCTTCATGCCTGACAGTAGTCACTAGCTTTGTTTCATTTCTATTCATGCATAGCTTGTGTGAAACAGAAGCATAGATAACAGAAGCTCTATTTTTCACAATGGCAAACTTACTTATCTATTTATTAGATGCTCTAAATAGAGCACCTTAACTCCAGAAGTCAATTTATAGCACTGTCCTGGTTTGCAGCTGGGTTGAAGCTGCAGGGCCCAATTTCATTTGCCCTCCACACATGCAACTCTCTCACAAATTAATGTAAGCTGTGATATGGGAACTGAGATAAAATACTGGACTAATGCACAGCTTACTAAGCTTCAAAGAGCAGCATTTCAGCTAAAGGAACAGAGAAAATACACCTACTCCAAACACAGCAGTCATCTTCCATTTGGTGGACCAGAGCTTTCTTATCATTACTCAGAAGAAAATTTCGGCTACCATTAGTAAAAAGAAAATAGTACAGATGCAACTCCAAATATCTGCGGTTCCTAGCATGCTTAGAGAACGTAGCTAGCTGCGGGCAAGCACTAATACTGTACTTCTTCCAAAAAGCCAGTGTACTTTGCATACATATAGAGATGTATATCTGTATGTATATATATATATAAAGAAAGATTTCTTACAAAATATGAAAAGGTCCCCCCCTCAACTTCTAGCAGGACAAAGATTGTGTAAACGTCTCCCTGTGCCATCAATTGTGGCTGGAGAACAGGAATGCAGCCGACAGCAGTTGCTATTCTTTTGATACACCAGATACATGCCTCACATTCCTGCGGCAGCTGACGCCACAGTTAGTCCTTGTATGACTGAAAGGGAGCAGGGAAAGAGGGAGTTCTTCTGGAGAACATTCGGTTTCCATGGATAAGCCTAGTTTCTTCTACAGCAGTACTTTCATGAAATCTTCATACCCTATTAAAAGTAAAAAAATAAGTATAAATGGAATTAAAACTTTCCGAGAGAGGAACACTTAGTGAGTCTCAATATTGTTCTGCAAAACTTCATACCAGTGAAAGTGGGGTGGAGAAAAACCCACTCTTTTCAGAGCCCAGTTATCTAGTACATAAATGAGAGCTGCCGGAAACTTTTGCCTAGCAAGTTTTTTGCGTTCTTTTTACGCTTTCCTTGCCTGAAAATGATCTCTGACCAAGGATAGTGCAAAAGGCTTGGAGGTTTACTAAATGGTTGATTTTGTTTAAAACCACGTGGCAGCAAAATCTGTGTAAAGAAACAATGGCTGTTAGATTACTGATGCAACTTGACATGTACTGTACTCTTAACATAAAATCATTCCAGTGGTCACAACTCCATCTCCAGCATCTCCAATATCCCAAAACAATTCAAGGTTCTGTCTGGTCTCCAATAACAAGATTGGAAAATTGTGCCCTTAACAAAAGTGCTCTTTAGACTTTAAATAGGGATATGAATATACATATTTATAGACAGACCACAAACAAGTTCAAAAGTTCTATGGTAAAGACAGAGATGCATGAACATTAATGCAGTTTTTTTTAAGTAGCTTAAAAGTTGCATGTAGCGCACCTTTGGGTATTTCTACTGTGTCATGATGAATGCACACTTTGTGCCCAGAGGTCAGCATCTTTTCCATTCACCACAGCTGAAACAGCCATTGAGTAGGCTGATGAAGAGCAGCCAAGACTCATGTTCTCCCTGCAGGCTACATAATTTTTGTCCTACTCAGAAGCCAAAAGGGAAGTCAGTGCAATCTATTGGTTTGCCTCAAGCTCAGAGCTCAAGACATGTAGGGGGCTTAATGATTTGTGTGCATTATGGAACAGCTTCACCATTGATATGTTTTAAATGAAAGTCATGTTCTGTTTCCCTGACTTAACTCATAATTTGATTATCCAAATCCAGATTTCCCAGGGGCTCTTTTAAGACATTCCAAACACTTCACTCCTTTTCCTCTTATGCCTGCATTTCTTGTGCTATCATATCCGAGACTGACATTTACTCTGAGAACAACCAGAAAGTACCATTCTGTCTGAGCAATGACAAAATTACTGCAGAGTCCTTACCTTTCCATTGCAAACACAGACGCTGTTATGCTGTGAATAATCACATGCAGCTCTTAGATAGTTTGATCCTCTGTTTTTACATTTCGTGGTTTTAGGGCTGGAGGACAAACTAGGACAGAAATAACATTTATTTCCTCTCCTTCTCATTTGTACCATTCCTACCAACTATGAGAAAGAACCACATGTGAAAAATTGCATGCAGGTTATATTACTTATTCGAGTTCTTACATAGAACATGACTGAAATCTTCTAGGCTTTCCTCAAGAGCCTGTTTATCTCCACACTCAAATACAGAAATGCACGTGAAAAACTAGATTTATTCTCTTTTCCCTCTCCCTTTTATATTAATATATAATCAGATATTACTACAGAGTCAGTATAATCAAATGGGTAGAGCTGTAGGTTACGTGGGAGCAGTCTTCCATAAGACCACAGTTGTGCTGCACTGGCAGCACACTCCACTTCCAGGGGAGCATTTTCCACCAAGACTCCTTCCACCTGAGCATCCTACGGTACTTTACAGACATGAAGCCAGTCTGCGCTCAGCTCTTCCTGATTTTAAACTTGCTTTTCCTTGAAAGAAGGTTGAAAGCGTAAATTGAAGAGGATTTTCAGAAACACTGTGTAAGAATGTAGGGAAGTCAGAGCACAATTGTCCTGCCCAGGTCAGCCTTTGCAGTACCCTACTCCAGCACCCGTATGATTGCTGCTGAGAATGTGTTCCTCAGAGTGAACAGCAGAACTGCTGTTGAGTTTTACCGGTGGAAAGAAGGAACACTGGGCGAGGAAGCAGCGAGCCCTGCCCAAAGGCACTGGCCAAGCGAAGCCCACATTTCTGCTGAGAGATCTCACTAGAGGGAGCACACACACCACTGCCTCCCTTTGCCTTGGCTGCAATCTGCTGAAGGAGACCGGCTCGAAATTTTCAAGTCTCCTCAACTGCAGAAAACGAAATGAAAATAATAAATCCTAATGAACAGACATAAAAATCACCATTGCAATTTTCTGGGGAGGGTTCTCCCTTCGAGAAATGTAGTTTTAGCAGCAAGTCAGATTGTTCTGATGGGGAAAATACAATACTAATAAAAAGATGAGCTTGCTAATGAATAAATCCCATCTCCCTTTTCAGAAACACAAGGGTAGTTTTTCCAACCTTTCCCATTTTGAACAGTTGCACCGGGATAATAAAACAATCTTGTTACCATATGGCCTGAGCAAAGAAGAGGAACCAGGGAATCTTGACAGAGTGTGAAAGGAAGACTTGTTTTTTCTCCTGCTTTTCATCATCAGTTTATTTTCCTAATCCTGCATTGCTGATAGATTCTGGTGCAAACAGTTACACAGCCAAATCGTTGAATGCCATCACCAGGGTCTGCCGGGCAGCAGCAGCTCTTCTGGAAATGACTGCTGCGAGCTCAGACTAAAGTCATGAAAAAAGGAGGCTGTGCTATGGAACAATTACTCTCTGCTTCACTGGTACCCACCTATCCGAAGCAGAGCAATGATGCACCTCCATGTGGATTTTTCAGAGATGTATGCCAATGTGTGATCGATCTGTTTAAAACAAAAAGACCTTGTGCGTTTGCCTTACTTTATCAACTATGATCTTTGCATAATTAGCATACGAATCACCCAGGCCTGGTGCTGAAGGCAGTTCTCAGTACTGTAAAATGTTGCTTTGAGGGAGAAGATGCACACCACCTCCTCCAGTCTGCATATTTCCACATCCAGCTCCTTCATTTCCTCTGTCCAGCTGCAGATGCTCTGGATAGTGCCTTTGGTTTGCCTGCTGATTATCTGCTCCTGAAGCAACTGTTGCATGCCCCAGACTGCTCCTGGCTTCTTTCCTACATCCTTTTGGTTTGCATTATTCTTTTTTTGAGGGGTTGTTCTGGTTTTGTTCTCTCCCCCACCCCTTGCTTTTGCTTTTCATTTAGTTATGCGAAAAGAATGCAACGTCCTTCTACACCCATCTATGAGTCCCTGGTGAAATTACCCTTGATTCTCACAGTACTCTGCATTCTTCACAAGCCGTTTTCATTTGCTGTCTGTTTCACTTGCACAGTTCATCAGGCACTGCCGCATGAAGGAATTTCTCTTCTAATCCTTATGTGGTGTGCATCCCACTCCTAATTCAAATCAAACAGATGACAGGTCTCCTCAGGAGAAAGGCCAAAGCCAGAGGTAGCCACTCCTGCAAGCACATACAAAGGTTTGATGATCATTTCAGAAATGTCAGGAGGTTAATAGCAATGAGCGCTATTTATGTAGGCATGTAAAAAAACATCACACGTAGTGAGTTCATGTGGGCTGGGAAAGGAAAAGAGAGAAGAAGAAAAGCCTTTGCAAAGGTCTAAACCAAATCCCTTTGTCCTGAAGAGTCACAGAGAAATATCACAGCAGCCACCACAGCCTACAAATCCCAGTAACTTGGCACTATAAACCCGATGTTACCAAAGAGATAACCTTTAAAAGGATACTACTTGTAGCCCTCCCTAGCAGAATGCACTATGCCAGCCCTGTCAGATTGCCGTAGGTCGTGAGCAGAACATATGGAGGGTTTATGTCTCTGATAAAGGCAGTAAGTTGCTTTCTCTGCATCTGGATTAAAGTGATCTTCCCACAGCTGCCATGAAATCCTTGCTTGGTGGTGGTAACTGGGAATCTTTCCCCACTACTGCTCAGCAGGCTCATGTGACATTCTTTTCCAGATAGATAAAGATATCCAATTTATAAAGCAAACGTTAGTCAGTATAAAAAAGACAGACAATGGTTTTCAGTACTGATGATAGTTTTCTCTATGAGCATTTTCTCACTCTTTCTCTTAGTGGTTCTCTAACATTTTTAAATTGTCTTTAGTGCCAAACCTTCATTCCAAATAGATCAATCCAAACTGAGAGTGATGCAAAAATCAATATGGCTTGGGAAGAATTAAACCCGTTTTTCTCTTGAGTTTCTTGAACGCTCTTCAAGTGCCAAATATTTTTCCCATTAACTGTACTGCAAGAAACCTACTAAATAGCTGCAAGATGCTTCTTAATTTTTTAAAGCATTGCTCTGAATTAGTGAAAGATTAATCTTTGAAGAGTATTGGCTGCTAAGGATACCTGACAAACCATCTACACAGGCACAACACAGGAATCTGTGAGGCTTCTCCATTCTAGGAATTCCTGATCTTCCACTTATAGCACTGTGTACTCCAAGAGCTGACAAAAGAGAGGCCTTTCTGCGGCAAAGATCTCATTTTCACCATCACTGCAGGGGAAATAAAACCACCTTCTGAACCACGACAAAAGCAAATCGTGAAACAATGAAACAGAATTGCTCAAGCTTTGCCTGGAATTGCTTGCTTGCTGCTTTAGCACTCGCACTATCCTTGTCAGTTTTGATAACTGCAGAAATATTTGTGTCAAGCACATCAGCTACTGAGTTGGCAGCATTGTTTGCTGAGACTCTTTTCTGGTGATTCCCCTTTGAAAGTATGACAGTTTATTACAAGCCAAGAAGAGAGCGTGTGAGACATCAGTATGGTTTTGATGTGAAGAAAAATTGCGTAAGAAAGCCTAAGATGACACAACAGAATTTAGACTTCATGAAAAGATGGCAGTACTTAGAGGCTACATCTGAGGGAAAGAGAATATAGTAGGAAAACCCTTTGTCTGTTAGAAGGAGTTTTTGAATCAAAGCTAATTGAGAAATTGAACAGGAGAATCCAAAGAAATAAGTGATGATCTTCATAAAAAAATAACCATTAATCAGCCATAATCAGGTGCCACAACCTCATATGGGAAATGGAAGCTTTTCCTTCATCATGCACAATTCATTTCACAGCAATCACGTTATACTCTTTGTTAGGTTTTTCCAGGTACAACATCAAGCACAACCAGCCTCATCTCTGCAGGCTGTTACAGAATTCTCTGTTTCTGTAGTAAGATGCACCTTATTGACCAGCTTTCACTGCATCAAACTTTTGCACCAAGTCCAATTCAGTCAATGGTGGAACTGTACAAAGGCTCTCACGTAATCACAACGTATCTGTTGTTTCCTCTCCTTATCTGAAGATGGATATTGACCTTGACATTCCAGCATGTGAGGTATTTGATAAAACAAATCAAGCAAACACCATAAGCACTACCATGAATGAGAGCAAAGTTTGTTCATGTTGGGAGGGAAATGAGAGGAGAAATACCTGGGGAAGTTATTTTGCTCCCAGTCCAGTAGTAAAAGGTCTGGATAATCTGGATAATTACAGCTCTCATAATTGGAATTACTGCTATAATAAGCAAAAGGTTGATACAGACTGCTTGAAAGAAATAAGGGCCCTATTAAAAAGTAATTTATAATAGCAGGTTTTATTCTGTTCAGGACAATTTTTTTTCAGACAGATTTTACGCAGTGATGCTTTCAGTAAAGGAATGGCACTTCCTGGGGCTAATAATGCTCTGATAGGTACAGAGAAGGTATCACTTGGCTAAATTTGGATATAGGCAGCTGTACATTACTGTCTGTCTCAGTGGGTTTTTTTGCATTCAAGAGGGTTGGTCTGGTAATGATTGGGCTGGTTTTGTACAATGTATAATGCTTGACTACGTGCTTTCTTAAATTCACAATAACTAACACACTGAAGTCACTTCCACAAAATGCTCCCGAGTCAGAAAGGGACACTGCGATCACATCTGTCCATCTAAAGAAATTTCCAACCTCCATCGACAGTTTCTGCCCCTCTGTTGGAGTTTGTTTTGCTTATAGATGTCAGCATTAAATCGAAAGCAGCAGAAAGAAAAAATCCCTTACCTCAGAAACGCGTTTGGGGCTAGCTAAATGGGTATAGGAAGGAGATGCGAAATAGAGCTGGTCAGGAAGTTTCTGACAAACAGACTTCATCGAGGAGAAACTTTCATAGTAAAGGGACCATACTGCCAATGACTGTGCATTTTTGTTTACTTAAAAGTATATACCTCCAATTTTCCACTCCTAAAGTAAAAACTTCAGGCTAAGTTTTTGGTTAAGACACTGACAACATAGAAGTAAGCATAAGCGGTGGAAATCAGAATCATAGTTAGGGTTGGAAAGGACCTTGAAAGTATTAAAGTTTACTAAAATATGACTACTTGTTAACAGATTAAACATATCCTTTTCTCTCTTCAAAATACATGCAAACACACAGTCTGCTTAATTTCAAAGTTCTAAAGTGTGTCTTTCTTCCTGGTCAACTATCCACTCCAAGAGTACCTGTACCTGCCTATGTTTCTTTAATAAAACAGATTAGCCTTTGCTCTGAAGAAGAGTCCTGTAAGGCTAAATATAATTCAGCTTTAGTGTTATACCTATCCTCACCTGTGTCAGCCATGGGCAACGAGTATCTGCCAGTTAAATATTGGCTTGAACCACTTAGTATTTAAAACACTGCAACAGATAAGGTTGAGAAGTAGAGAGAAGACAGAAAAACACTGCTCAAAGTGCAAGTATACCTCATTGAATCCAATTATGTATTTAACAGAACCCCTGTTCACAAAATGAAGCTTGTGAGAACACCTATGACAAACAGAAGGATCTAAAAGAAAGGACAATAATCTAAAAGAGTAATAGAGCAGAAGATAAAAAACCAATAGTTGCACAATGTTAGTCAGGAACTGTGAATTTTCCCTGCTTGAAAATCCAGTTTGGCAAAATTTTTGTTCAAAATTAAACTTTTCTAGATCCCAGACCAGCAAACACAAGACATCTCAATCATTCATCTGATTCTAAACTGCCAGCTTTTAGTAGGACACTGGAGAATTCAGTTGTAAATGGTGCTGAGAACCCAACATTTTCAGGCAAAATAGTGTTTAAAGTACTCCACTGGAACATACAAAAGCTTTAGGACTCTTTCCCCGTATCTATCACTATAGCGTTATGTACTAAACCCAGGAGCACCTAAGCTAATCTGAATATGCAAAATCAACAGAATAGCTTGCAAGAAGATATTTTACATAGACCTCTCTAAACACACCTCTTTCCACATCCAGACACTGCACTTACAGCGATGTGTTTTCAATGTAATACTTCGTCACAGATCTTCTCTGTGAATCTGGCAAACTGCTGGAGTTCTGCATACATTAATTTCCCATCTGTGTAAGGGTACCAAGTCTGCAAGTTAAAGGATGAAGCATCCACGTACTCTAGCAGAAAAGATGGTGCCAGAAAAACAAGGAGCAAGCAAATCTGAAACTACTCAAAACAACTAGGTCCCACAACTAAGGCAAGGCAGGGGGCCATCAGCCATGCACTGATTTGTGCTTTTTTGAGGCTCAGAGAATGAATTTTGTGGCTGACAGGTGCCAATTCAGGCAGTTAAGGCTTCCCAGCCACGGCCCTTCCCCGGGGCAGTATTTAGTAAAAACACATGAGTGATAGCAGTGACAGAGGGCAGTCAGACATCATTGGGTCACATCAATACTCAGATACCAGAAAAGGGATTTTAGGAAGTGCTAATTTGCTGCTGCAAAAGCAATAATCATAAGCAGAGCTTCCCTGGGAACGTTTGCTGACCTTGACTGTATTATCTATCTGGTGACAGCAACAGCCGCTTTGGAGAATAATAAAGCCAGACAACAAATCCTGTCCTAGAAGAAAAATGTACATGAAGGTTGGACAGAGATGACCTGGTCACAATCAGTCTGGCTATTTTCAGTGTGTCATGTTTGCAGTCTTTTGAACCCAGAGTTCTGTATGACTGCACTTGCTTCCATGCACTGTCCCTGGTTTTCCTAGTCTGTGCTCAACTTACCTGTCCTGTAAACACTCTTGGGTTTCCCTTCCTCATCTTCCCTCCTCAGCTGTTCCTTCCTGCTGTGACTTTTTCTCCACTTATTTCCTCAAAAGCTGTCCATGAAGGATGTCCATTGTGTATACTGATACAGGGTTTTTTCATGAAATATGAAGACTAATTTGACAGGCACTCGTTTTCACCAGTAGTCTTATTAAATCACTGCTATCCACTTCCTTTCTGTGTCACTTAAGTTTGACAATTTACTTTGTCACCTCCACTTGCTGCCACTGCATCTGCTTAGGCTCTTCAGAATAAGGGCCTTGTTTTTCTGTAAAGAAAGAACTTATTAAGTGTAAGCTTTTATAAAATAATGGAGATTTTTCTCAAGTCTCCGTTAACACATTGGTGATTTCAAAGCAGTTCAAAAGGGGCAGGCAGACTTAAACACCTGGCAGAAACTGGTTCTCTCAGCAAGCAGGTCAGGGACTCAAAAGCCCCTGAAGACTAGCCATTTTGATGCATTTGAGAACAGCCAGCATGAAATTGGTTCCATTCTCTTTTTAAGGATTAGAAAAAGCACCTAAGCACAGCCAAACTCTGCTTCCCATGGAAGAAAAAAGCTTTGCCATTCACATTAATGCAAACAAGTGGACAAATGCCAAGTGCTTTCCTAAGTTCTGTCCCATACACCTGGTTTATATTCAACATATGTATGCATGTATCTTAATGACTGCACTTCAGTTAGCCTTACTACTAAAACCAAAATGGAGCTGCAGAAGAGACCAATATTTTCCACTTATTTTTTGCACCTATTTATTAGCCATACAGCCTTATAAGCATTGCAGTATTTCCCAGTTTGAAATAAAATAAGTAAAAACCATAAACATAAGAAAACATAAAAGCATCAAATAAATGAAACAAGAAAAATACATTTTTAGCTACTGCTGAAATCGGAATACGCACTCTACATATAAAGACATTAGCACTGTGGTAGTGCTACATAAGCTAATTAAACTCACCTTGCTGCTTGTTCTACAGCCCCTCTTCTCTGGTATTCCAAGGACGATAGAAATGCTTCTGAGACATGTGTCTGAAGGTACATGTCCAAACCCACTCGGTGCTGGCAAACAAATGGCTGTGAAAACAAGGTCTTCTTAGCCCCACACATGCTCTATGTTTAACACATCAGCTGTCACATTTTCAGACCAGGCAGGTTTTGCATTAAAGGTAGGCAGAGAATGCCCCAGGGAAGTGGAGGCAACAGCAGCACTGACTGAAGTGGACAGAGAGGATGAGTGCTTCCTGTGGGTATTACCTACCTGTTTCTTTCTTTGCAGCGTTACTTTTACACTCAAGTTGCTCTAGCTTTTGAAGTGAAGCATCATTCTCAGCCCTTCAAATTCACTAATATATTTTGGGCCAAAAAAAAGAAATAAGAGGGCCCTCCCAAGCCAAGTTATTATACACCCAAACACAGCCCATTTCTGGGCTATTTCCAGAAATTTCTGCCTAGTCAATACACTGCTTAAGCGTCACTACTGCATACTGAGCTATGGAGAACCAAGGCAAAAGTGCAAGAGAGATTTGAGTAGCAGAGATTAAAACGAAGTGAGGGGAGAAAATACCATCCCAGGTGGTACTGGCATCTTGCAGCCAAATGGGGCTTCCAAGCTGAAAATGTCTGCTTCCCCAAGAGCATCCTAAATTGCAGACCACTTTAAAAGACAGCTCAAGCCAGATACCCCAGCATTTTTAGATAGTGAGCTCTTGGCATGAGAGGGCAGAAGCAGGTGGGCAAGGCAGGAGGAAGGCGGTGGGTAGGTGTAAAACCGACCACCAGGACAGAGGAATAAGTTTTCTGACCTCCAACCAATAAACAAAACACCCTCATCAAGTATCAGCTATGCAGGACAGGGCTGGTTTTTTGACTGCCAGCAAGTGCCAGTGCAGCATCTAAAAAGATGCTTTGTGATTATCTTCCCATTCCTTAACCTAAGCTTTCATGTAGCTGTGGTGCAACACTGGGTTTTGCCACCTGTAACGATGCAGACATTGCCCTTTGACAGTAGCTGCTGGGAGAACATGAACTATTCTCAACTTATCTTTTCTAACAGGGTGAAAATGACCTGCTGTGTAAAAGGTTTCCCCAGATTTATGCCTCAGTTTCCCCAGAAGGACAAATGATTGCCAGAAGAAACCTAAAAACTAGTTCAAACTCATAAATGACACCAGCTTAAACCCTTATCCACTCAGCAAGTCACTGCAGGAAGCCTACAGAGGCTTTTGGTGAAGGCTCAGTAAGATGTTTCAGCTGCAACCTCTTAAACTTCAAAGTACTTTTCTTAGACTGCTACATAAACTTAAACTTGCCAATTACTTTTACGACATCAGTGAAGATATTCTGCCAAGAATTGACTACAGCATCAAGGACTAGGTTTATGTGAAAAGGGCTTGCTATAAAACATCAGCCCAGCCTCAACCAGAAAGAGGAGAAAATTACACTGAGCTTTCTCCTGCTTAATCAGCTCATTTTTTAACACATCAGACATCAATTAAGAGCCACGACTTTGTGAACAGACCCAAGCAAGGCGCATGACTGAGTTGCAGTACCTGATTCTCAGAAATTTTCACGATGTGGTTTTCTTTGGCTCTTTTGTCTGGTGAAGCAACTGCTGATGCAGAAGCAGGTTGCTCATCTTCTCCCCCAGTGACAGTGTACCACAGTGAAACCCTCCTCCCCGGCAGAGCTGGCAGGATCTGCTAGGCAGCATGCCACAGCTGCACGTGCTGCTAGCCCTGCAAGGGAGCTGCTCCCCATCCCTTCCAATCCCTCCATACCTCTTGCTGCTGGCTGACCTTCATACTCTGCTCCTCCTTCCTGTGTTAGCCAATCTGGCCAGCTATTTCACCCATCTCTCTGTCCTCTTGCCTTTTTTTTAATTTCAGAAGTATCACAAAACAAAATAATTCATATGAAATGAACTGATGAACAAAATGGTTTGCAAAATAAATATGTTTCAGGACTGCTCAGTGCTTGATATCTCTCCTCCTCTCAATTAGATGTCCAGAAACCTTCTCATCTTACTTAACTTCCCTCTCCCAAGCACAGCCCTCAGTCTCCAGACTTACAGAGAGCACTGCTTTCAAATAAGCATATTTATGTGATTTTTAAACTAGCCAAAAGGAAGAAATCCTGCCCTGAACCACAGCTTCACTGAGGTTAATGGGCCCCTGGACCCATTAATGAGTTCCTAAAAACCCTCCTGATCTTTCCACTCCTTTTGTCCTGGCCTTCCCACTGGTTAACTACAACTCCATACAGGTCAGTCTTATTTTTTACAATATCATTAATTTGCATTGTAAAAGACTAGTTTTAACTCCCAGAAGTATCTGTGGGCAGTAAGAAGAACCACAGACCATGACAGTGTGAAAGTTATGCTGGCTGCGGAATATAGCACTTCACAGCCTACAGCCACGTAAGTGGGCAGGCCCTGCATGGGAAGAAAAACGGGAGCCAAGTGGACAATGGCCATGGACATGTAATTGCCCGAAGTGTAATGGGGCATAGAGTTAAAATGCAGTTTGGGTTTTGTTTGTTTTCCTCTTCATTATAAAGTCCCCTCATTGCTTCACTTCCAGAAGGTCTTAAGAGAGACTGGTATCCCAGGGAAACACACTGGGGAAGGGAAGACAAAGATTTGGCTAGCTAATACCAGGAAGCTTTCCTTTAGATCCCTGAAAACAGTTCCAAGTCTTCTGGGGAATAAGTAGAGGAGAGTTTTGCAGCTGTCCTGACTACTGCAGTAGTGAAGCAAAACCCCAAAATAAAGTAAAAAGAACTACAAAATGCTTAATTTTTGGAACTGTTAATTCCTGGTTTATCTAGAGGTGATCAGGCATCTTCTGAGAGGTTAAGAATTATTAAGCTGGTCACCACTTATGAAAACTAACAACCCCTTCTCTGTTTTTCCCATTACCCCCAAACTAGGACTTAAAAATAATTCATCTTCCTCTTGATGCCTGGGTTTACCCTCGTGCAACATTCAAAACTCATGGTAGACTCAGATAAAGAGACATCACACACAATGTACACACAGGCTTTCAAACACGGGTAGTACTGGTCAATGAAACAGAATACACATTAATTTATTAATAACCTTTGAAATGATTGCATGTTTCAATGCTCCCAAGCGCTAAGAGAACATAAACCTAGCATCTGAAATTAGTACCTTTTTAGGGGAGACAGAGCCTCACAGTCTGCTTCTGGGGTGTGCTTTCATAATCAGTTAGAGAATGTCTCTTCTCCAGAAATGAAAAATTAGAAGTTTAATAACCTGGCTAGCCCAAAAGAGAAAATAGCTTCAGCATTAACAACGTATTAAAAACTCTCACAACTTCTTATTAAAACATGTTCCCCAACATTTACACACATCTTAGTCAGGCATTAAAGGCTTGGGCCAGACACATTTTCTTGTACTCTTCCCTCTCCTCACTCTCTGGATGCTGATCGGAAAGACCATGAGCAGATTTTTATCTTCACCCTGCAGTAGCATTGCTGTTTTAAGGTGTTACAGGTCCTCACTCATGCTGCTTTTTACCACTCCATCACCAGAACTGACCTAGGGATACTCAAAAGCACTCCTCAGTCACCCAAGCACAGAGCTCTGCTCCTCTCCTCACACCAGGTCTTTGGCGCTGACCTGTCAAGCTTTGGCCACAGACACTGCTTGGGGGTACACCAGCCTCTGGCACAAGCTGCTACCATGCTTTTTTCAGTCTCCTTCTGAATTAGGAAGATGCAGATGCCAAGGAACACACGAATCAGTCTCAGACTACTCCATACCGCATTACATTGGGAGTAGGGCATCCCCCGTGAATCAGGTGTTGGCCTGTGCATGCTCCGAGACAACAGAAGGACCAGCATCGTGGCTTACTCTGTTACACTGCAACACCACAGTTCTGCTAATATGTGCTACTCTTTGACAGCAGATGAGCTGGCTAAAGCATAGCTTTTCATCAACACTAACTAAACTTGAGGCAGCCCATTGTCTGGATACCTCAGGTTCGACATTTAAGACTGTTGAGGACATCAAAGTCCTGTTACCATTAAGGGTGAATCTACTCTTAACAGCACAGTTCTACACAACATCAAAACACTCAGAGAACTCATTTTCTAAGTGTCTCGTATTTGGTACCCAAAATAAATGGAAACTGGTGACTCTATATAGTGAGCTAGCTGTATGTCGGTGAAACAGGAATGACAGCACCCACAGCATGAGACTGTGGCTTCAGGAGACAGGGTGAAAGGAGCACTAGAGCATTTGCATGGGAAGCCACACAACAGAGAGAGCACTTAACGGTTTTCTTCATCTTAATAACAACCAACAACATAGTACAAACAGCAGAAGTTATCTGCACTCTGGGCTCTATGCTAGGTCTGCCAGAATGGCAGGACATTTTGGCATGATCTATTAAAGCCCAGACAGCTTTTAAGGTGAGGTGGAAAGTTCAGCCTCCACAGAAAGCAATTGTTCTTTGTCACCAGAGAGCTCAGAAGGAAAAACTATTACTCTCACCTGAAAATTTGAGCTGAACTAGAATCCTGCCACCAGAAAGACCGTTTGCACAGTTCTGCTTTCATGGGTACTGCCTTTTGATATTTGGATGAGAGGGTATTAATGTGCCACGGCGTACAGGAGCCCTCTCCAATTTATCCACTTGACTTCTCACATCTTTTCTCCCTATCTAAACTCTTGTAACGTTCTTAATCAAAGGTCACAGGAGACACTGATACACAGGCAAGCCTTATATATGGGAAGGCAAGGTTATCACACCTGATAAATTCAAGCACTGTCTAACACTTGAGATTCTCTCAGAAGAGAGTGTCTGGACTTGGGGATGGTCTCAGTTGTTTTCAAGCAAATTCTTGTATCTACATATATTCACACCCCTATATATACACACATACACATTTACATATAAATTAATACATATGTATTTACACACACATATGTATCTACACATTTTAATTCAGTAGATTCTACAGCTACTTGCCAGTTCATTTTTTCAAGTAACTGAAAACCTTGCATTGAAAAGGGAAAAAATAAAATTAATGCTCCCCATTTCCAATCCAAATGAACAAAAATCCCCCCAAACCCCTCCCTTTCACACTGCAAAACTGAACAATCCGTTCTCAAAACAAAAAACTTTTCAAGTGTGTTTGGAAATGTTCATGGGGAAGACCTCATATTTCATTCTGCCCTAGCTTTTGCTGTCTTGCTCAATATGACAAAAGTCACCAGCAAAAGAACAGGAATAAAATGTTCTCTCTTGGAGGACAAATCCTCTAGCATCATCGCTGTGAGCCATCTGCCATGCATTTTTAAGCACCTTGCCCTTAACATCAGTATTAAGTGGCTGCAGGAAAAGATCTTTCAGGAAGCACTCAGCATCCCAGACTTTTATCAGCAGATTGGACCGCTTATGGCAAATACAATACTAACAGCCCCACGCTGGGGTGAATCTAGTGGCAATGGCTATGCATTCTGAAAGAGGGTCATCAGCGGGTGTGGGGTATTTTATAGCGGCGCTGACTGTGGCCTTCAATTATGTTAGCATGCGAATACGTTACATTTACTACCTGAGGGTTTAAAAAGAATTTTAGCCTTAAGGGAAATATTTACAGAGAGAAAACGAGGCACAGAAAAGGACAAAGAATCTCTCCAGCTTGCCTGCCTGGTTCTGGTAGACCCGCAGAGAGAGAATAAGGCACACAGGACCATTTCTTTCATTTCCATGTACTGCAGAGTTCAGTACATAACCTCCCCTTCAGCCTCCACTACGCTGTTCCTCTGAAAGAGTCACGTGTTGGTCCCAAAAGCTGAGGTTAATGGCATTACTAGCACAAAGAGATTGGGCTAGTAGTAAAAAAAAGCTCTACACACTACAAAAAGCTCTCACAAATGATAAAACAAAACTCTCTGCAGCTGGAATGGATAAATAATGGGAAAAATAAGCCATTTCAGATCAAAATCCTTACAATGCCGTGCCATCAAGAAAAGCAAGAAAAGGCTTAAGAATATGCAGTAGCCTTTCAAGTTTTTTCACGCACAGCTCCCCTGCTGCAGCCATTCTCATTAAAGGTGAGCTTTCTCACATTGGGTTTTTTTAAGGCATTTTGGGTATATTTATTCCAGAGAAGAATATTTGTTTTTCTGTGCAACAGCCTCTTTTTTCCCTGCATCCTCTGTTGCTTATGTGATGCTTCATTTTCCCTTCATATTTGCTCTTTTTTCCCCCCTTCTATCCTTTGTTTTTGGGCTTATTCTGGTTTGAGCTATTAAAAAAAATTGATAAATCCTGTTCAGTGCTGCTATAAAAATGTTTCACCTTGTATTCTGAAGTGTTGACCCTATTGTAGCTAAAGGCTCTTTTCAGACCTATGTGGTGTATTTCTTCCAATATGACCTTCTGTCTTGTATGTGTCCTTTTAGTAACATGATAATATACCAAAAGGACATCAAGATCCACTGTGGGATGCGGAAAACCTCTCAAAGTCAGTTTCTTTCAATTGCCTTTGATTATGCGTGATTTGGGGGCACTTATTCCTTCACAGGATTATCAAATGTTGCAAAGGTTCTCATGTGATATATATGCATATATAGACACAAAATACGTAGCTGCATTGAGACTCAAATAAAGCGCATTATAAAGCTCTGACATTAACAGCTGAGTTCATTTGCACCCTGTTGAAGAAAAACACTGTTTCATAAGCACATGCAAAAGTTCATAGAGGGATGTTTCATCCTGGGAAGTTATCTGTCTGAGACACAAGCAGTTTATTTCCTTCTTTTCTACATTTGCACCCATCCCCAGGAAAAAATGTTTTTACTCAGAAGGATAACCTGCCCATGCCGTATCCTGCCCCATTGGTAACTACGCTGCCTTTTGAGCACGAAGCTCTCACACTCGTCTGCCTCTAGCATGCCTGTTCCCTACGGTACCTGCTACTGCTTGGAGAAGGTGTTCTTTGTCTATTTAAAATTTACTTGTTTACTCTTCTCAAATCTCATGCTCAGAGAAGGTTGAATGCTGTAGTTTCTTTTTGCTCCTGTTCTACCCTCTTGTAATCCAAATCTCCGTCTTCCGCACAATGCAAGAAATTTAAATGCCGAAAAAGCGTAATTCTTTAAATAGTCTGAGAGCGCAACAGTTATTAGGTCAATGTGACGACACAGCAGCTGATTTATGGTTGCCCTGAGGAAACAATTTCTCTGGAGACACGTCTTAACCTTCCAGCATCACACTATTCATCCCCAAATTACCCAAGCTTTCTGCAAACACTAGTTTTCACCCCAAGACAATAGTAACCTGGTTGACCTTTCTCTGTTCCAGCCTAGAATACAGGTAGAAGCACTCTGGCAAACCTATTTTCTTGGGTTGGAAGTAAGGGAATCGGTCAAAGAACAACAATCTTATTAGTGCCCTCTGCTCTAACAATGAAGAAGGTATATTAGTGGCTGAAAGACAGATAAACTTGATAAAATGCTTTTCTTTCAGTGAAGTTTACAATAAATGCCTACCTGAACTGAGAGTCAGTAGGTGAAAGAGCATTGCTGGATTTCTTATATGCTCCCGTTTATTGCTGCTGCTGGTAGGTGACAGAGCTGGTAGGTGACAGAGTTAAGAGAAATCCGGTTTCAGTCTACAGAACTTAGTCTTCGGCAAGACACAAGGCATGACCTCATAGCAGCCTTCCAATAACTGAAGGGGGCGTACAAGGATGCTGCAGAGGGACTCTTCATCAGGGACTGTAGCGATACGACAGAGGGTAATGGGTTTAAACTTAAACAGTGGAAGATCAGGTCAGATATAAGAAGTTCTTTAATGTACGGGTAGTAAGGCACTGGAATAGGTTGTGAATACTCCATCCCTGACAGTGTTCAAAGCCAAGCTGGACAGAGCCTTGGGCAGCATGGTCTAGGGTGAGACACCCTTGCCCACTGCAAGGCGGTTGGAACTAGATAACCTTAAGGTCCTTTCCAAGCCTAACCATTCTATGATTCTATGATTCCAACACTGGCCTATACTCAGTAACAGGTATGAAATTTGCAGCTCAGGTTACTGTTTCTTGTCATAGACAAATTCACTGGGCGATAAGGGAAAAAAGCAGAAGAAAGGGAAAGGAGGGAAAGAAATGAAATACTTAAATTTGTCACAAGCTTACTCTTGCTCTAGTGAACAGCAAAAAGTGTTTCCATTACCTGGGACTAGCTTTCAGAGTAAAATCCATCACGACATTTTCCACGTTCAAAGGTCATCACTGGCTGACTCACACAAACAAGTCACAACAAGCCAGCTTCTGTTACCCATTCTTAAGACTGGCAAATAAGTGCTTTGCAAGGAAGAATATGAAGATCTAAGCATAAACATAATTCTAGTTCTCCAGATGAAATGAGATTTACTCTGTGTGTGAGGGAGAAAAAATACCTTTCTCCACCCTAAGTTACATCCTGAGCTACTTAACATTGATTCAAACACTGTAAATACATACATCCATTGCTTTTGAATGGAAAGATGTTGGCTGTCATTCAAAAACTCATTAAGCAGCCAGTAGACATCTCCATTGTAAGGAACAAGTAATGCCATCAAGAAAATCTAATAACTTGTCAAAGAAAAAGCATACGAGACATGCAACAGCAGTGTTCTTCTCTGTGATAGAACATGACTCATTATGCCCTCCTCCTTTGACACACAAATGCCTTTGTACTCTCAGAGGGAAAGGGCAGCAGGGGCAGAAGGAAATACCTGAAGAAACAAAACAGACAAAAGAGACACGGTAACATGAGCATATCTGTATTAATGTACATGCTTTTTGATCAGCTAGTGGTAAGCTCTGAGATCCAAAGAAAGCAGCTGACAGTGCTGATGAGTAGATGAATAATACCTGCTATCATAAAATGTTGCATTGCAGAAGATGATGACAATCAGTTTCTTCCAACCAGTTAAGTGCAGGTGGTGGAAAAGCAATCTAAAAAGAAATACAATATGGGGTAACAGTTTCCACACCCAACCAAAACCTCATGCCAGGGGCTCTGGCATTGAATATTACAGTGATCTGATTTCCAGTGTAAATTACTGTTCATATATTAAAATAAAAAAGCTCAAGCTTTCATATTTGCTAATAAATTTTGCATGCGTCTTTCTGTGTGCATGTGTATACAGAACTAAATATGAGCATGAGTGCATTAATATGTGAATACCCCAAATGCACATAAATTTGGGGTAGAAAAAACCTCCTCCAGACTTCTGGTATCATGCACAAGTAAAAGCACGAGCTTCTTGCGGTCTATAAGATAACACTAAAATCCTGAGGAGATGTAAGAAGTTACATATAAGGAAACTGGTATGCTATACATACCACTTGTGTGACACAAGGCCCACGTGTCCATGGCTGACACCAGCAGAAGTGTTTTAAAATTTCAATACATGGAACAGCTCAGACAAAACCTCCGTACCCGGTGGTTGGGGCACAGTGGAGCTGAACCAGCGACAGCATTGCTCTGTTCTAGGCTGAGCTAGTACAACTGTACTCCCAGTGTGAGAAAAGCCTGAAGATCTTTGTAACTCCCCGATTAGATTTTTTTGTCGCTTAACCGATTTCACTGTTGCAGGCAAACAGCAGTGAGCTTCTCGTGCTGTTTTCATTCTTGGTGTTCTCTAATTAACTCATGGGGCTTTTTCTGAAGGAAGTGAAAAATGGAATGTATCTTAAAAAAAACCTGATTAACTTCTCTTCTATTCCACTGCAGCAAACAGCATTAATGCTCAGAGAAGGCTGCAACCTCCATAAGTGTATCTCAGATTACCTAATAACCAGTTTTTACCACATGGCCAGGGAGATTTAACAGCAACCTTTCCTTGAGACAAGATGTCTTACTTCCCATGCAGAGACTTAAACACATATTAAGCAGAAGACTACCTAATTTCTTTTCAGTAGGGTTAATTTTCTGCTGATTCAACTCCTTAAACTATCTTCCCAGCCATCACTGGTGCCAGCACCAGAAACACGGTTGTGTGCTGGAGATGACAGTGAGACTGTTCCTTCAGAAGAGTCCCTTGAGCTCAGCAGTGCTGTAAAGTGCACCATCACATTCCTCTTGGGCTCATCAGAGCCGATATGGATGCATTCAGCCATCCACCCAAGCACAATAACTCTATGTCCAGCATAGGTAGTTTTGCCTTCAAGGTGGCAACGCTGTATAGCAGAGCAAAACCTCTGCTATTTCAGTAGTCAAGGAATTGCATCACTGTGCCTCACAGGAAGGTAAGTCCCCTTCTTCCCACATGACATAAGTGCTAGAGAAAAGCCAATCCCCAAGTTCCACACTTCATTCGAAAAATGAAACTGAAATGGACACAGATGATGGACTAAAAACTCCTTTACTTCTTGCAATGAACTGCCACATTGCATGTACCACACTGCATGTATTTGGAATGTAAGCAAAGATAATGAGTATCAATGCTCTTAATTAATAGGAACTGCTTATGACTTGAAGGCCAGTGTTTTGCTGGTTTGGTTTTGTAGCTAGGTACCTAAATAAGAAGAGATCTTAGAAATACAGCTATGGCAAGGATGGGCATACGATTTCCGATTGCACTGCCAAAATGTATGTTTCACTAGCATTTGCAATGAAACAGTTAATATGATAGCAGGGTCCTGGTCTAGTCTGAGGTTTAGTTTTACTGTGTTTATCTGAGCTACGTAATTTTCTCCTTTATCCTAGAACCCTCAAAATGCATTTCCTGCCTCACACTGTGAAGGTATTAATAAAGGTGTTGAGTGCTTTAACCCTGAGTGACCAAATCCAATTTTCTGCTCCGTACAGGATGTTCCTCTGAAACGATGCAAGGAAATTTAATGTTATTTAGCCTGAGGCTGAGAAGCAACAAGAGAATTAGCATGCACGTCACCGTGTTCAAACCCCTATAAAAGCTGACAATTGTATTTGCAAGTATAATTCCAGACTGTCCAGGGAGATGACAGACAGGCAGGTGCAGGCTAGCCTGAGAGGGAAGCTGCTCCAAGGCACCACATGTAACATGAATAGAACGAATCTCCCCTCTTCCCTGGAAAGATTTTAAGGGCATGCTTTAATGACTTGCTTGACATGAACCTGAGTATATTAAAGAAGAGAGGCAGCAGAAGGCAAACAAAGTATTAGCCTGCGCATCTTCTCCAAGTCCCCTGTTTGCCAAGGCAGCAATAGCATCGTTGTCCCCTGTGGAAAACTGGGGAACTGAACTCTCACAACACAAAGCAATGAAAGAAGTGCTCATACTATAAAAATTCAGGGAAAACACTGATGGCACTGGAATTCACTAGCAAGGAACAGCTTTTGTAGCTGGCTGAATGCAGGAGAAGGCTTGACAGAGGCCATTTTGGCAGAAAAACTAGATGTTATGTTCAGTATATTCTAAACAAGAACTTGGCACACAAAATTAACTCGCTTGAATGTATTCAAGAAGCAACAAGCTATGAAATGTGTGTTTAGCTTAGCAGACTGGCAATAGCAGCCTCAGTCAAAGAAAGGACCACCTAGTTTTTCTCAGGGGTGTTTCTCCTGTGCAGAGGTCTTAGCTGGTTTGTCACAGTTTATACACAGTTCACGTAGTTTATTTTCCTGTAATTTGCCCATTAATAATGGCAAGGCTGTTTTGCAAGGGACACATTTGTGTTATTCAGAAATTTACTACCTTGATAAACATCAGCAAAAATTATCACTGCAGAACGTGGTACATTTCTGCTTAGTCATCTCTCCAGCACTGGTCATCTCATCCAGCTGAGAGAGTCAATGCTTTTGCCATTGTGGTCAAAAGGTGACTCTGCTGTCCCTAGCACATAACCTCTGCAGATTTGGAAGCCAGGTATGAGGAATGCTTTATACACTGACTTTTTGCAGTGAAACATACCTCTAAAGAAGAGACAGTTACAGTTCCCATTGGGTTTCTCCAGCAATTTGATTTGTTTGGCTAACAGCAGCTAATGGAACAAATTATACATGAGATCAAATATTCGCTCCAGGCTATAGCTTACAATAAAGCTGAATGTAGCCGTATACTGCTATGAGACTCCAGGAGCTCGCATCCATACAGTATACAGTCTGTATGACAGTGTAACATGGGGATGCTGCAAGGACCTTTTATTAGCATGGAAATACAAAGCACAAAGGCACCTTGACTCAGAGAAATGAAAAGACACAAGGAGGGATCTCTAACCAATATAATCATAGCACGAGTTTGAGAAAATTGTATTATTAAAACAATAAATAAAGCACATGTGTTTCCTACTTAATGGTATCCTTTTTCTTTAGACAATGTAGTTCTGCAAATAATTCCTTGTGGTTTATGTGACAGAGGTAAACCTTTTTCTTCAAACGTTTCCCTCTAATTCTTCAATGCTAACGTTTCCCTCTAATTCTTCTGGAGCTATCCCTAAATGATTACCTAGGCTACAAGAACTGGCTACTTCTCCACTTAAGGAGTATATTTTATTAAATGTAAAATACAATACAAAGTTGCACAAGCTTGAACTGTGCATTGAATTGTTTTTGCTGTATCTCTTCGCAGTGTTTTTGACTTCAGGTATCTCCACTCTTCCCTTAAACCTTGGAAATATCAGCATAAAATCTTACATTTAAAAAAACCCAAAACAACCATCATTGTGAGTCTCCACATTTACTCACGAGCTTTTGGGTTTTATCTGGGCACTTATTCAAGTCCCAAGACTTATCTGTGGGGCCACTTGCTTTTAAGACATGCCATAATTACTCCCTTCACTATGGAACCCTGACACCTGACTTCAAGGAAAACAGCCTGCTGTTTAAAAACATGTGATACAATCACAAGCTAGCAATGACGGATTAAACACAGGCCTGAATACTCATTAATTTTAAGTGTCAGTCACCTGCATTTAACACTAAGATGCTTAGCACTGCTTCGCAATATGAATCTGAGGTCTGGATCAGGTTGCCATTCTTTCATACCCCCAAACTCAATACCCAAATTCACTCCGGCTTCCTCTATTACAACCACAGCTTTTTAGGATGCAAGTTAAGTCTATTATGAACCTATACTGACCTGCCCTAATACTAAATGCTTGGTACAGGTTATTCTGTCCATGAACAGTGTAAGCTGTTTACTCATTTGACTCATTTTTTCTTTATTTAGGTGGCTGATTACTACAAGTGGATCCACATGACAGTCAACAAGATGAAGCAAAACAGGCACCATTAAAAATCAGTGCTGTTTACAGATTTCTAATGATGAAACAAAAGAACTGAGGAAACAGTCACCATCTTATCACTTAAAAAGCAAAATATTAAGTATAAAAGGAGATCACAAACCCCACAAAGTATTCAGGATAGTGCTTCTTCCAAGGAATTCACTGGCCCCCACTATTATTGTCATGCCATTACATGAAATAGGCTTACTGAGCACTCACGGCAAGTTAAGCGAGACCACAGAGGCAAAAGTAGTACACTAACAAAAAACCCATTCACTTCATTGAGCCAAAGTTCAGTTCCTTGACTTAAAATAGCTTAAATACAGTATTGAATCAAAAAGAAAAACCAGACTTGACTACCTTAAACAGCAGATGCATTACTGAAAACTGCCATGTTACAGTCCTATATAATCTCAGCCGACGGCCAAACTCACCCATGGTGCAATTCCTTTGACTTCAATAGAGTTGTGCTGGCAGCCACCTCAGCTGTACTTGGCCCTTTGCCATTATTTATGCAGGGCTGTGCTGCGTGTCTTCTCTTGATAAACGCCAGCACTGTGGAGCTCTCAGAAAGAAAGAAAGAAACATTCTTCAGTAATCACAACAAGGCGAGAAATGCAGACATACAAACTGCAGCACAGCAGATAAACAAGAATTTACAGCTGTGCTGTATACAAGCACTTAGCAGAAGCCTTTTCTTGTACCTTAAAGAAAAATGTAAATATCATAAGCAGCACAAACTTCTTTTGAGCAAATTGACTAAAATTCCAATCTTTCATCTTTGCTCTGAGTCACAGTCTTTCAACTAAAAATAGAAGGGGGGGGTAGACAAATACTGACTGACTTCCTATATAGAGTCCCTGGACCTGAGTTTAGCAGAGTTCAGGAGGTGTAGGATTCGCAAATATACTGTTACAGCTTTAAATTCTGAAATATTTACCAACGCTGCATTAGGTACGGAGTAAAGCAAAAGCTTCAAGGCTCAGAGAAATGATTGTCACTTTACATTCAGGCAACATGTATCAATCACAGTTACTAAAGGCTTTAGAAACCTTTAAATATAAATGTGAAGGCTCTAACCTACTATTTTACTGAATTGGTGTGAATGATCTGAATACACATGAAAGGCAGCAGAAAGCACAAAATAGCATCTACAAAGCAGGATGTGGCGCCTGTCTCTCAGAAGGTGACCAACGTGTAAGTAATGCTGTGTTGGCACACAGACAGACTGAGGTGTTACAAACGAAAATTCATCTAGTAGCTCCCTAAAGTGACAATTTTCCATTTCCTATCTCTTGGAGCTTTTTAAAACAAGTCAGTCTGGTGTGGGTATATATGTAAGCACGGGTACGTATGTCTGTAAAATCAATTTACCTTCTTCTCAATTTATTTGGACAATAATAACTTAGCTGGAATTAATGAATGCATGCCTACATATTCTTTTGTCTGCTTAAAGCCAACGCTTAGCCTGGCACATCTGCATATCCAATGAAACTCTCATGCCTTCCTGACATGGTCACCTGCTCATCGTGATAAATGAAAATATGCCACAGCCTGGTTTTAAGGAATAAAATAACAATTAAAGTAAGTAGCTGTCTGCTCAGTATCACTTAATACCACATGGATCAGCAGTCTGCTAAAAAACCAGTCGTCACGCTAAGCGAAGACAAACGCAGATTCTATGAGAATATATGAAGACACCTTTCAAACAAGGAACAAGAAAGTCTTGAAGCAAATAGGTACTGAAATCTGATGCCTCTAAAGAGATATATTGCCTTAGGCAGCCTGTTTAACTGCTGCCTCAGCTTACTCATTTGCAAGTATGAGAAAATATCTCCTTCTCTGAATAAACAATGGTGCAAAAGACCTTTGGAGATCAGTCTGTACTGTAGCACTGTCTGTTAGGCTGTCTGTAGTCTGTCTGCTACTGTACTGTAGTGCTGCCCTACTCAAAGCAGGACCTACTCTGAAGATCTCAGATCGAACTTCTGAACTAAAATCAGGCTGCTCAGGGCGTGACCCAGACAAGCCTTAAGTATTTCTAGTGGCACAGATTCCTCAGCCTCCCTGAGCAACCCCCTCCCATCCTTTATGAATATTTATTTTCCCCAATTAAAAATGGCAATTTCCCGCATTGCACCTTCTATCTCCTCCTTTATCCTGTCACCATGCCCCTCTGAAGACAACCTGGCTCTTTCTCCCCTACAGCTTCCCAGCAGACAGAAACAAATGCTCCCCACCTTCAGCTTTCCCTTCTCCAGGCTGAACAAGGCCAGCTCTTGCAGCATCTCCATGTACACCGTCTGCTCCAGCCCTGATCAGCACAGTAGCCCACTGCTGGATTGTGCCCAGTACCTCAACCTAACTCTGGTACTGGGGATCTCCAGTCTGAGCACTGTATTTTGAGGCTCTCAACATTCTACCAATAGCAACCAGCCTCCAGCTTGACCTCAGGGTGCTTGTGGTCCTGCCAACTTTAGCTTAACCAATCCAAAACATATTCTGAAGTGCTTAAAGCCTCAAAATAACTGCAGAAATTGTTAAGTAATAAGAAAGAATGACGACTTGTGCTTTTTTATTCTGCCCTAAAAGTTTACTTAGTTAAATTATCCAAATTTGAACTTTATCTGACAGAACATTCCCATAGAGAGATGTCAGAGACCTTTTAGCAAGAACGTATTTATTATCACAATGCACTTACATTGCTACAAGGCAGAAGATTTAGGCAGAATAAAAAACTTAATTTCATTGTCTGAGTTGACAACTGAATTGCTTCTTCTTATGTCAAAAGAATAAATGATAAGAAGGTATATATAGCTAAAGAGCAAATCAGTATTTGTGTTTTCCTTCAATTAAAGCACAAATCCCTTCCTTCTTCTTAATTTCTGCATTGTTCTTTTACCAGATCATCCACCTAAACCATGGTTATTTATCACTGCCTTAACACAATCATGCCATAAGCACAATGCAACCACCTCAATTTGTTGATGCTTTGTGATGTGTTAAAGGGGCTAGCAAGAAAACCCAATGCTGCTATTGCATTCTGAATACTTATTTCCTTATGTAGTGTCATCCTGAATATCTCTAGGTTGCCAAGACGGCGTTAAAATACAGATGTTGTCAGCAGAAATGTAATGTGGCCCAACAGTATTTAGCATCAGAACATCAGAAGTGGAGGACAAGTTAAAAAAATCTATCGCTCATCCCACAAACCTACTGAAAGCAGCTCTTCCAAAATAAGTATTAGCCTAGGAACTGGGCTTTAGGAACTCTGAGCTTGCAGCAGACAGGCTAAGTAGCTTTGCTCTTTCTTCCAGGATCCAGCTCTCGCATTTGGCATCTGAATAGCACAATCCTCTCTTCTACTAGCTTCCTTCCTGAAGTCCTCCTGAAGCACTGGCTTCTTGAGAGTATTTCAGATAGGTTTGTCGTTCCCATTACATGAAACACATGTACATTGTCCTTTATCTTCTGCAGACAAGAATGCACATCTGCATTCTTACAAGCTTTCTTTTTAGGGGCAATCAAGGTGTTCACATCTGAACTATGTCAGATACACCACATCACCACATTAGCAAGTGAGCTGCTATTCTGGCTGATTAATGCTATCCACCTAGAGTAACATAATACTCTATAATCAAACACTATTTTCTACTATATGGGTTTCTGGACAGACTAGCAAACTGTTTTTTTACCTTCCCAGTGATTTTGAGAGAAGTAAACACACCTTGAAGTCTTGGTCCAAATACAGTTATTATCTTTGATGACTGTATTATTGGCGCGTAGTTTAGAAACATGGGACTTCTAAAACTTAAACCGTGTCTTTTTTTGACGTAAACAAGGGAAGTTTAGACTGGATATAAGGAAGAAGTTCTTCACTGTGAGGGTGGGTGAGGCACCGGAACAGGTTGCTCAGAGAAGTGGCAAATGCTCCATCCCTGGCACTGTTCAAAGCCAGGTTGGAGAGAGCCTTGAGCAACACGGTATAGTATAGTGTAAGTGTCCCTGCCTATGGCAGAGGGGCTGGAACTAGATGACCTTAAGGTCCTTTCCAACCCTAATGATTCCATGACATATATGAGATTTCCAGGTTACTAAATCTGGTATCCTGCTATTGCAAACAAGGGTTTGCATACAATCCTGCTCATATTAGGAAAAAAAGTCTTCACAGGATAATGAGGCAGTGTTAATGAAGTCCTCAGGGATATGGTTTAGTGGTGGTCTTGGTAGTCATGGAGTAATGGCTGGACTTGATGATCTTAAAGATATTTTCCAACCTAGTCAATTCTATGATTCTAAATATACACAATTTTATTTTACTCAGATTTGCTTTCTTAAAAAACCTTCATTATCACTGAAAGGCATACCTGAAGTTTATCTCATCTTCTGGAATCCAGCCCAAATGTACTCAGAGGCATTGGAAAAGTCTACTTCCTGTGCGTAGTTCTTCACTTAGCTCTTGGGTTTTATTCTTCTCATTCCTTTTCCTCACTTTTCTCCTACAGCAAAAGATACTAATACAGGAATTTCAGAGTCTCATCAAAGAGAAAGGCTCCTCCCAAATCATATCTCCCTCTCTTCTGTTTTTTTTTGTTCACCTTCCATGATGGCAGAAAACCAGGACTGTCACAAATGTAGTCTTCTCCATAGCAAGGCAGAAACATATTAGTGACTGCCTAAGACTTTTGGAAGTATTTCGACTGATGCATGCAGTTTTTCCATGGCCACAGCTTAACTGTAACTGCCTTCTATATGTGCTATAGCTACAGCCAGACTATAAAAGCCAGTTCCGGTGAGAGAAGGAAGTCTATGAACAGAAGCATCTGAAACAGAGGAACTGCTGCAGCTAGTGCGGGCTGAGATTTTGCTAGCACCTAGGTTGACGCTTGTTGAGAAAAATGAATCAATATAAAATGAGAGTAATTTGTAACACAAAACAGCTTTTACACAGTAAGTTTTTTAAACTTCATAGCAGTGGGTATAGCAGCTCAACATAGCAGCAAGTTCAAAACAAGCACCAAATATTGTTACCTTCTGACAGATGCCAGTCCAGTGGGCTGAGTAAGGTAAATTGGTCTCAGCCCATCTCTCACCTGAAAAGTTTTCTTCATGCAAAGCTTCATACAAATTTGCACTAAGTGGCGATTGCAGAAGAGACAAAGATTGAGTAGACATTCTGTGCCACATCTTTCATGCGTATAGGCAATCCCTCTTAGTTATGGTTGAGATAGTTTGCTGAGAAGTAAAGACAGGGGTGTTTATCTTCCCTCCCTGCACCCAGCTGCCCTCTGAAGAGGAGCAAATAGAGATGAAATGCTTTCCAGACAGAAGTTAGTCAGGTGAATTCATTTAGCTTCAAGTTCTTTTTCTATGCTTGTATCTCAGGGTATGTTTACAGGGAGATACACACGTATTTCAAAATGTGAGGCTGCTATTGAAGGTGCCAGGTGAAAATTCTACCATTTACATGCATGACAGCCTAGCAGACAGGGGCAACAGGGACAGGAGGGAAGGTTTTAAGTATATCAACACAGAACAAAATTGTAGAGGTACCATTTACCTTTCCACAAGCACTATACCACAAGAATTGGCTTTCCAGGCTTTTAACACTCCTGAAGTTGTATTTTGTGCATGACATTATACTGTATATGCATACTCATTTCCAAGTCTAAGATTTACACGTCTTAGCCTCAAAAGGTATTTTAAAATACTGATTAAATTAGTATTTCATTGTCTAAGCTTTTTAATTATTTGTTTGCTCAGCGTTTTGTACTTTATACCTCTTCATGTGCACACATAATTAAAATGCATGAGAAGGGATGAAAGAACTCTAAAGGTTATTTGTTTGGGGCTCCTAGTATTACCCACAATATTTCAATTTAAATTTATAAGGAAACTCTTACCTTTCCAAATTTCCTGGTTTATTTTCCAAATAACAAATGCATTCCTTATCCAGATGAAAAATAAAATGAAAGAAGTACAAAAATGTTTTACTGATTATTTTTAACCCTTTGCTGTTTCTTCTGTGAATTTTCCATTCTTTATTTTTACTGGCACTACCTACACAGAAAATCCCAAAGACTGCATAAACCTTATGCTTGGCAGTAAGTGATCTGAAGCATTCAGGATACAAGTACAGGAGATGAGGAAGCAATGGGTACTTAACAATAATAGTACAAAGTTAGGACAAGAAAGCATATGAAAAGCAAACATGGTGCACATAAGCTCTAGTGAAAAAGCTGAGGCAGAAATGAAGTCTGGATACTGAAATAAATGAAAATGAACTAATCTGCAGCACTAGAAGAGCTGTAAAAGAAAGAGATTAGCCCAAAACTAGGCTGAAATACAAAAAGCATAGTAAGTAGTGTGTTTAACCAGAAAAGAAATGTCTTTTGACAGAAGTGAGAGTTACAGAAGAAAGAATATAAAATAGATTTATAACATGGCAGCTGAAATCAGGAAGAAAGAATGATCTAGGACCTAAAAAAACCTAACAACAGAAATTAATGTAATGACAAGGCTGCTACTGAAATGCAATTGTCTCACTTTTGGTTTGTAAAAGAATGCCAGTATTAATGCTAAAAGTTACATGCACAATGAATGGCAAAATTATATACAAACTTCAAGGTGAACTTTTTGAATTAACAGGGCTTGTAAGGAGCTGCAGCAAGTTGATGGGCCAAGTTTATTAGCATTCAACAATCCCTGCATGAACAACATTCCCTTTTGTACTGTGAATTCAAACTTCTACAGCTCCTAGGATTTTATTCAAAGCGCTGGGTTGCTGCTTTATTGTTTTTAACGGATAGAGAAATTGAAAAGTAAAGGACTCACAACCTAAACAAAAGCTATCTAATAGGCTCCCTGCTAAGAACTGCATGGTGTTATTTATAAAGCCTGTTTAGAGAGTTAGAAGCCAAAAATGCTCCACCTCCATGATCAGTCTTAAATCCTTGCCAGATTGCAGATGAATGCATTTGCTAGGGGAACGTGTGTCAGTATGAATAAAGCATCCTGCAGATGTAAGAATGGAAACCTTCTATGTAGCAAGTGCCAACTATTAATGCAGGAGGCACAATTTGCCTCCTTTGGCACAAAACAAAAATCAACTCTTTTCATGACTAATTTTTTAAAAATTGGATTACCTTATCTGTTTCCAGAATTCCTATTTTCTTTCCTTACAAATACATGCTGACAAGAATGTGATAAAGCACTGTAAAGAAGCAAACCAAACATTTCAGGTACTGTTGTATCACTGAATGATACAACGCTCAGGTTATCAGATATCAAATGGATCTTAGTCCTGCTCCTGCTATATGTGGCAGGGATTTTACAGAATATGGGTGTAACCCTTAACGTATTTACTGAAAAAGACGGGGAGCAAAAGAGAGAGGTCACACATTCCTTTTCCTGCAACATTCAGTCTGGTCTGAGCAATGGTCACACAAAGTATCTACTGATACTAACTTCTATTTTCAATGCTCTGAGCAATACTAAGTGATGCTGAGCACTGATCTTTAGGACATTTCTGTGTTCCGAACTGGACTATTTTTTTGCCTGATGGGCCTTTGGAGGTAGGCTATTTATAAGCACAGCTGAAAGGTTGTGGAGCAGATTTGGGCAGGGCTGATTCTGGTTGTGGTTTGATTTTTGCACTTACCCACACATATAGTGACCTAATACTTGCCATTAGCCAAACCTGTGGGTTAAGCCACTAAAGAGTGTTGATTTAAAGATGCTTAGGCTGTAGATTCTGTATTATCTTTGGATAACCTGAGAAGACTACTGCCTGACAGAAATATCTATTTCACTATTTAAGCATATTAAATTCGGTTTAAGTGGATACCTTGGTCTGTAAATCCTGCTGAAATTCATTACCTCCAGTCACAGCATGCAATAACCTATTGTGCCAATTATACATTTTTTTATTTCTCATTTCTCTGCAATTCATCATTTTTATTTGATTTCAGGTGTAAAATGAAAAGTACCAACCAACAAAATTACTTAGGACCATAATGACCTATTACAATTAAGCTATTCATCACTACCAAATCTCACTCTAAACAGATCATACAAACAGTTTCAATTAACAGCTTTACACAAGCACTGCTGTAAAACATTCATTAAATGCTGAGCCTGATCCTGAGGGCTGCTGAGTTTGAATTAATAACAGTTGGGAGTCTTTTATTGCCACTCAGTCCAGATCAAGAAGTAGAACTGATTCAGCCAAACAGACCCATTTAAGAAAGTCTTGAGCCCAAAAGCCTTCGTGCATTAAATGTCTCTCAGAATTTAGCAGAAATACATTGAGTAACTGTGGCTCCTAAACTAAAAATGCCAGTTAGGGCAGGCAAGGAGATGAGAAGCAGCACTGAAGAAGAGGAGGAAGCTGACACTAATCATTGATACTCTTTCATGATACCATTTCCATGAATGCATATCTATTTGCAATTTACATTTGTTAATAATAAGGGAAGAAGGACAGCCATAAGCAAAAATACAACCTTAAATACAGAATTACCTACGGAAAAGCACAGAAAACCTTCTCCTTATTATTATTAGAACAGACTCATATGCGTGTATCTGCTTTGTTAATTGTGGCACCAATTTAGTTTCTTAAATTGCTCCTGTTACCAGATTCCCACACAGGTTCCTCATTCGCAGCACAGATAAAGGATTTATTATCTTCTACTGAAATGTGCATACAATTAATATACAGAAGCCCCAAAAAAGGAGATATCAAAGGCAAGAGTGACAGCCAACATCTTACGTACGTACTGCATTGTCCCCATTTCCGAAATATCTATTAAATAACTGAACACTACTCCACTTAAAATGAGGTGCCATCCCTAGAGGTATGCCAGCTAAATAGTAACTCAATTCACTCGATGAAGCAACCAAATACACCTATCACTCTTCACTAACAGGCGTTATTTGATAAGCAATATCTCTTTTGCAATAACATTCTCATGAGTGGTTACAGAACACTAAATAAGTAGCTATATCAAGCACTTTCATTTTTACTTCTCTTGGATGAATTACTTAATACTACACAATGCATTAGCAAAGAACATATTTTCATTGCAATTATCGACTAACACCCCCCCAACATTTTCATACAGTCTGTATGAACACTTCAATTTGCATTAAATACCATATAGCACTACAAAGCCCACCAGCACAAGGTGCACAAAATATTTCGATATCAACATGTCGCAGCATGCTTTGTAACCAATGAAGTAAGATTTTACAATCTTTATTTTCCAACGTTTTCCACATCTACTGAAAGACACCAGACAAAACAAGGCATATTGGACTGTCAGCATTTAATATGAAGGCCATGATTTGCACTGTGGTTGATTTAACATATTGTATTATCTTTTTGTGTAAGCTGTTCTGCCTCTTTTTAGTGATATACATGAACACAATCTTAGTGCAAGCACTGTGCTGCATGAAGGTTAGGCTTCATATGCACATGTAACTTAAACTCAGCCAGGATTTTTTACAGATCAGAAAGGAAAAGAACACGCCTCTTCTCACAATTTTTTAGTGGTGACCTATCAGCACCAGTAAAATGGACCAAGATTCCAGAAACCACAGGTAAATTCAGAGGGACAGAAAGGAGGAGAATGGAGAGGGGTTCAAATGAACAGCCAACAGTTAGGGTAAGCAGCTGAGTAATAACCTCCAGGTATTTGTGTGATTCAAGACTATGAATATTTATCTTACACCTCCTGTCATGGTTTAAGCCCAGCTGGTGATTGAGAACTCAGGACATCTGCAAGGAGGGAGTCTTAACCATGAAACAATTCCTTAATCGAGGCTATACTCCACTTTATTGAAGGAAAAACAAAACCAAAGCAAAAGCAACCACCCCACCACCTAGATCCTTCCCTCCCCCAAACTCCAACCAACCAACCCAAAAAATCAAGAGCTATCTACTGTATCCCATTACAAAGACTACCCCAGTAAGGAAATCTCAAGATGCATAAACAAAAAGTTGATTCTCATCTTCTGACCACCTAATATTATGATTACAGTATCGTAATATTTGACCTTAGGTTTGAAGGGACCCTACAGACCATCTAATTTCATCCTCTGTGCCAGGAGTAGAGACATCTCCTATCAGAATATGTTGCACAAGGCTCTCTCCAGCCTGGCCTTGAACACCGCCAGGGATGGAGCATTTAGCACTTTGGGCAACCTGTTGAAGTACCTCACCACCCTCAGTGAATAATTTTCTTCCTAACATCTAATCTAAATCTCCTCTCTTTCAGTTTAAAGCCATTATTCTTCATCCTATCATCACATGCACTTGTAAAAAATCTCTCTCCATATTTCCTATCAGCACCTTTAGGTACTGCAAAGTTGCTGTAAGTTCTCCCCTAAGCCTCCTCTTGCCCAGGCTGAACAACCTCAGTTCTCCCAGCCTGTCTTCATAGGAGAGGTACTTCAGCCCTCTGATCATCTTTATCGCCCTCCTCTGGAGTTGGCTCCAGGGGGTCCATGTACCTCTTGTACTGGGGTCCCCAGAGCTGAAACAGTACTCCAGGTATGGTCTCACAAGACTGGAGTACAGAGGAGAATCACCTCCCACAACCTGATGAGCTATTTCTAAAATATACATATCAATGGAAATCAGTGAAGTTCTGAAGGTTGCACTTGTACTCTGTAGAAGGTAAACCTGTTCTCTTGACATGCAGATTGCGCTAGAAAGGCAGCTTTATGGCGTCCTTTTATTTGTAATGTGCCCATTCCCATTACTCTGACTGAAATGAGCAGTTTAGCTTTTTGTCTGGATGACCCTTAGGTCAGCTATCAGTTTGCAAAGCACAATGCACTTGCCAGAGCTTGTAATATCAATGTCTCATGCATCAGCAATTCACTGCAGTCATCTCTGATCAACATTGGGTTTCCTTGTGTGTTCTCACCCAAAGTTTTTTTGGCTTTATGCATGTGCTTGCATCACAGACTCAACAACGAAAAGCTAGAGTGATACATGCTCAGAAGAAATAACCAATAGATGTAGGTTTTGTGGATTTTGATCAAACAAATGGGCAAAAAAACCCTCAAAACAGTCATCAAATTAAATAGAAGGATCATGAAAGAAATCCACTTATTGATTATGACACAGGCAAAATCAGGACAAGCACACTGGCATGATACTCCTTTTGCTGTGGTCAAATGGCATCATCTTGGAGTTTACCAGCAGAAAGTTTACATTAAGACCAATTACATCAAGCAACCTGCATATGTCATAAAAGTCTATGTGATAGTTCGAGATGCAGTCTGTATGCTGGGATACACTCCGTGTCTTTCTGAGATCTCTGCACCTATGAAGAGTAGTATCTGAGCGTGAAGGCTGATCACATGACATACAAGAATTGGGCACCAGAGTGCCAGTATAAATTTATTGGCTGACTGATGTTAATCGTCAGAAAACATAGGAAAGCAGAATGCACCTTTCAGTCTTCCCACTCTCAGATAAGACAGGCTTAAGCTCTGCGTCTCAATTTGAGTACAAGGTAATTACAGAATTAAGTGTTTTCTGCAGTATAGATCCCATCATAAAGAAGAAAATATATAAGCAACACTTTTGTTCGAGTGTGACACCACACCTGCAGCAGCAACTTTGCTGTATATTTAAAAGATATTCTGTGCCAGTAACTGTCCCGTAGAAAAAAGATTTTTTGATCCTTCTTCTCCTATATGGGTCTTTAGACACAACAAACCCACTTGACACAGAGTAAACGTTATTAATGAGTGGAGGAAGAGGAAAAGCGAGATGCTGAATGGCCTGAGCCTCAACATCCTGGCTTATGAGGAGGAGTGAACTGTCTCTGCCTTTAACTAGAGCTCATAACTATTGCTCATCTAGAATAATGAGCAAACAAGCTCACCACCTATACTGATAACCTCAAAAGCAGGCTAGAATGAATACACAAATCCATTTAGAAATCCATTTAATTCTGGTGCTAGCTATAAATACACACAGTAAATTTTTATCTGAATTCAAACACCACTGTGAGTTTGTGTAGCTGTTGATACGGTTATAGCATTAGAAGTCTCCACAAAAACATATTGCTAGCCCACCACTCAACTACACATTCAATGAAAATCAATACTAAATGCAGGTGTTAGTTTTCAGTGGAGAGTATTAGCGTTATCGCTGACCTGCCATTGATCTGAGAGTGTCATATTGAAACAGTGTTCCTATAAAATAAATTCATATAACTTTCATTTTCTTCACAAAGCACACTGGGTAATCAGACCTGGAGTTGAAATGATCTGTCTATTTTTGGAGTAGGTACAAAAAAGGTAATGGCACCATTTCATTCTTAACTCTATTAGGGTACCTTAATTTAAAAGGCACTACATGAAGCTTTTAGCATAACCATTTATATATGGAAAAAGTTCACTAAGCTCACTGGGCAACAAGAGCTAACAAAAGCAACTGTTTGCATTAACCATGGATTTTTCTATAACAATGTCATCTTTTTCCAGATTATTTCAGAATTAAAGTTGCTTATGATATTCTACTATTAAAAAATAATGATGGCATGTCTATGAACATCACCCTACAGCAACTTCTGATATTCAAATACCCCTAAAACTCTGTGTATGTGTGATGCATAGATATGTGTGATCATGAATTTGAGGGTTTGCGATTTCAAAAAGTAAATGTCCTTAACAGTCTTCGGTCTATAACTCCGTTATCTGTGCTTTAAATGTATGAATATAATACAGGTTAAACTTAGTTATTAGAAAATCCTTCACAAAACAAAGGATGTGTATCCAATTATTTGTAAACAAAGAAAAACCTATTACAGATCTGCAGCACTTGAGAGCACTTCCAAATAATATAAAGCCCAAAAAAATAACTCTGAGTTTGTAAACTTTGTAAACCCTAACTTTTATTCTATGAGGATTTGAAACGCAAAGGAATTCTACACTTTCATCCCCTAAAGGTCAGTTTGAATTTCACCTCTTTCATCCAATTTGTTCCGGCTTTACAAGCTGCCTGACTACACTCAGCACCTTTACCGCATATTAATCTTACTAAGGCAAGAGCAATCACAACCAATGTTTCTGGAAGCTGACTGAGGACTGTAGACAACAGGAGCCAAATCCCTGTTCTTTCAGAGTACATCTCAGCCTCTCAAAGGCATCACAGACTTGTCACTTGTACCTGAAGCATTAAGCAAAGATTAATGTGAGAGGCCGGATGTTTGAGCTGACAAAGTAGTACTGCTACCTACTACATAAAATCATCAGTAAGAAACATCAGGTAAACAGAAGTGGTAAAAATAGAAGGCTAAAGACATTTAAATGGGTGCATGTTAAATCATTACACTAACCCAAACTTTTCAACTTGTTTCACTGTGTAAAATTTGAGATAACTGGGCATAGTTTAGAGGCTTTTTTTTTTAATCCCTAAAAAGTACTTGTGCTATTTCTAATGCCTTTTGTCAAGAAAACTTCAATGAAAAGAACACTGTTGGGGTTTTCTTTGAGGGAGAAAGTAGAGGATTTGAAGAGATGAAGATGATCATGTTTTGAAGTGATGGTGGTGGAAAGCTGTATTTGAGGAATCAAAATTTGGTGAAAAGATGATGTGCTTCTATAATCCGAAGCTTGATATACAGAAGCTGCATTGTTCTCCAAGATGACAGAACTATTCAGGGGCATGGCAATTGAGATGTAGAGGGTTTTTTGTTTCATTTTTGTGGAGTTCTGTATGTTTTGGTTTTGTGAGGGCTTTTTTCATTATTATTTGTTTTTATTGGGTCTTGGTATTGTTTGGGTGGGTTTTTTTTAATTGCTCTATTTTGCTTTGCATTTTAATAGGCGGGAAGTGCTTGCTTATGTGTCTTAGTGATGGAAATGTTTTCTATGAAGACAGATGCACAGAATGTTTTAAGAAATTGATTATTCAATTTTTAGGAGGGGTTTTATCCTTTTGTCAAACTCATGGTTGTTTGCACCGTCTTGCTCATCCCCACCCTGAATGCTTTCATAGTTCATTAACCATGACTGTAAAAATGACAGAGGAAAGGCTGCTGATGCGCAGTTATCTACCTGCTTTGATCCAGTACCATTTCTTTTAGGACAAAAGAATGAAAAAAAATGGTCATGCAACTTGAGAACACACAATTTGGGATAAACTGCAGCTAACCACAGAGACACATAAATCACTTGAAGATGGTCAAAAGCTCTGCTTAATGAACAGCTGTCTCAAGGTCTAATAAAAAGTTAGGGGAGCACGTAGTTACAAATTACAGAACACCCAGATAACATTTGCACTGTGACCTTGTTATAGACTTCATGGAGCCTCCTTGTGTTTCTGAGGTTGTTCTCTTCTTTATTATCACCTGTCTCAGATGACTGGAATAGATTAAAAAATCAGCTCCTGACTTCTCTGTAGAATTATTTTCTTTCTTATATTCCTGCAGAATATCCTATCTAACAAAAGTAATATTGTACTGTGATGTCTAAGGAAGTATATGGTGCCATTTCTCCTTAGGCATTCAAATGGCCAAATAACTGAAAGATGTTCATGAACCTGCACTGTTTTTCACTGCAACAAAATCAGGTGCCAAGAAAAAACGTTAACGAGAAGTTCCAGTTACCAGGCAATGCTCTGCAGAAAGGTACCCCAAAATTCACATTAGACATAGCCACAGATTATGATTGGTTTGATGTTGTTATTACTCTGAACAAATGAATGGTTACTGAGCTAGAACCCCACCCAATTCATTCCCCAGATGGGATTAGGAAGAGCAGCAGTGACTAGCAGAAAGCACTTGTCCAGTTAAGACTACCCCCTGGCACAGAAGTACTGAAAGAGATTCATTCACTCCCTCATTTTTCCAGCTCAGGTCTTCACACTTAAACACACAAGTCTAGAAAGGTGTATGTGACGCAATTATCCTTTGTCTCTTTAACATGATTACTGTTTTCTCAGCCAAGCACTTGCAGCGCATAACAGTAGTCAGTATGAAATGTTGTTTCAGCTAGTCCTCAAAAACCGTTTCAAGCTCCTCCAGTTTGCTACTTGCTATTTTCATGCAGAGGAGGATAAACAATACTGTGAATGGCCATAAATAGACATAATACGTAAATAGACATACCTACAGCTTCCATACTAGAATTAACATAATTAATAAGCAATCTGCATCTTATGAGACAAACAGCAGAAAAGAAAAAGAGTATTCAGAGGCTTTATAGTATCAAGACCTAGTGTAAGCATTCAGATAATATACCTCAAGTTTGGATTAAACAAGAAATTCTGGTTTTGGAAGAAACTAGGAAACATTTTAAATATAAAATGGTTTGCTTTAAAAGCATTTGCTGGTAGGCTGAGAGTAATGGAAATCCTCATAGAAATCACTAACAAGGTTGTCTTGTGTGGACACACAAGATGTTAACACATTTCTATCTATTTCATTAAGAATATACTAAATAAAGGGGGCAAAAGAGTCTTAATTAGCTGAATATAGATACTAGGTTTTTTGCTTTTCTTCTTCTGATTTATGTTTACCATTACTGATTTGAGGGATGCTAGAGTATATAAATGAAACTTGTGGAAAACTGCTTTTGTTAGGAATCTAAATTTCTGATACATGCAGTGGAAGATGACCAAGATGCCATTCTATAGACGTAACAGTACGTAGTATAGATGTTCAAGTATATAGTCCAGCCACATTTTGTGCACCATTGTATTTCTGGCTACATGACTATTTTTAGAAACCCGGTCTTCATTGTTACTGACTCAGGCTATGTGCAATAAACTAAGGAACAGACTGGAACCAAGAATCGATGATATTAATTCATTGAGCCTGTGGTAGCACATTTTTCCTCTTCTGTCTGCATTTTTCCACCTTAAATGCAGCCGCTGCTGACAGCTGAGAGGATTCATGTTTTTCCAGTATCTTGAAGACAATATACAAGTGCTATGTGATTATTAATAAAATGTCAGAGAAAATATCTTTGCCCTTTAAATATTTATAGCTAGGGAGACAGACTTGAGCCAGAGAGAGAATGCACTGGTGGGACCAGCTGGCATGCTCTTAGGCTCCAGTAGATCTCCTAGCCAGAAGATCTGACAAGCAACAATTTCCAGCAAAACACAGGTTAAGCACAGCACTCTTCACCTGTTTTTTAGGTTCAGTTATAGTCCTTTTTCTGATCTGATGAGACCAAAAACTGGTGTGTTTTTTTTCCCCTGGGATAGTCTAATGAGAGATATTAGCTGTTTGTGTGCAGTGGATGCTGTTACATCTTCAGGCCATTATCACAGCTACAAGATAACTGACTTTTACATATTCATCATCTACATGAGTCTGATTAGACATTCAGATGGAGATGTCTAGAAATCAACAAAGGATAAACAAAAAGACAGATGACTGTGTGTCTAGTTTAATTTCAAAACAGATGTGCCAACTTAACATCCTCTGTGTAAGTTTTGATTAAACACTGGGTACCTGATGTTTTCCTCAGCTTATCCTCTAGCAAATAACAGAGAGAGCCCTCAAGTTAATGTTGTATTTTATGAGAGTTTTGGATTTTTTGTGTGTGTGGCTTGTTTTAAGGGTAAACCTCAGTCCTTTGTTGATAAGCCAATACAGTACCTTTATATTACAATTCAAAACCCAACAAAACAGTATCATTCATAAAAATCCCTCATAGATATACATCTGGAGAGATGTATACCTGGATCTGAATCAGTTTTCTCTGAGGGTTTTTGGATTGTTTTTAACAAATAATTACAGTATTTGTCCAGCAGTAGGATGTTCCACTTCTTTCTCCTACCCTAACCCACTATGAAAAAGAGGAGCTTGCATCACAGGAGGAAATGTGCCTCTGTTTTTTCCGGCCACACTATTTACTTGCTCATTGATTTATTCTACTGGAGGGCAAACATATTGTGCACAGGTTCTTGTGATGCTGTGCCACTGAGATATCTGCTTCTGAGCATGTTATAAAATTGTTGATGCTGCCCTAAGGGTCAATGTTTGTCCTCTAAAGAGGAAGGTGGTTTTTTATCTCAGGGCAGTTGTGTCTGATTCCCTTACTTTTTCTGCACCCTTGCTCTTAATTTACTAAGGTGCTGGACTAGTTTAGGTGTCATTTACAAGTTCAAGTTGATTTATATGTGGAGTCATTCTATTTTGTAAATAGAATTTCAGTGACTGTGATTTTATACTGTTTCTACGCGTACCAATAGAAGTACATTCACAAATGTGTACGCATATTAATGTGTATATGAGTGTTTGTTTTAAACCACAAGAATAACCTGTCTTCAGCAAAGAGCCCATGGACTGCAGTGCTCAAACCGAAACAGTACGGGTAGCATGCTGCAACTTTCTTGATGTATTTTGCTGCAGACAACTGTACAACAGCAGCTGCTATATCAGTAACGTTTCTAGTCAAGAGAAAACAAGGAATCTGGTTTGAATCATCTATACAAGCACATTAAATTAGCTTTATGGTTAATAGATAAAAACAGATTAGAAATCTGGTGAGATTAGAAAATCCCATGCACACCCAAGGGCTAACACTCATACCTCCTTAATACACATCCGGAAAAGTAAACTGGTAACAAGCATAAAACTTTCAGAGTCCCACTATGCTTACGTTTATTTCCTCGGAGGGGTACACCTTTGTGTTCTGATCACATATAACTAAAGGATCCTGGGCCATTCTTGAGGTTTCTGGATGCTAATGAACTACAAACTAGGGAAGCAGCAACAGAAGAGCTTTACATCCGTAAACAGAGGCACAGCGTGCACAAAAATCTTACAATGCTTGCCCTAACTAAATACTTGAAAATAACATTATGTTCTATATTATCAATATAGAGCAGAAATGGCTCTATATTATCAAGATTTTTCCCTCTATGTTCACAGAACTGAATATCTGTAAATCATGAGGGCCAGTTATATTGAAGAAGTGCCCTGATAAACTGGTGGAGACAACTTAGGCTTTAAAAGCAAAAGCTCTCAGTAAAACTACTTATTTGCATGCTTAGTGCAGCACCACAGTAAAAATGAGAGGCATAAGAACAGGAGCATGATATGGCTAGGGATAAGGTGCCACAATTTTAGGCCTTAGCTACATGGCAAGCTTTAGAAAAGGAGCAGGGGGGGCAGCAGAAGGGGGAAGTGGAAAGAAGGAAGAGTCTTAATAACTTTTACTTGATATTCACGTACATAGAAGCTCTTCTCAGACAACCAGCTGGTTGGAGAAAGCAACTGTCTGCCCTAAAAGTGGGTTATGCTAATTCCAGCATGGGTGGATGGGGAAATGGAATGCAGAAGACAGAAGAAGGGAAAGCATGTACAAACATATCTGTATTCTGCTTTCAAGCCTGCTGCTGGCAGTTCTGCTGCTTCTCACTCTGCACTACCTCTCTCTGGGACTGAGCTGCTTGCTTGCCTGTGTCCTCTGCTGCTCCTGCTCGTGTTGCCAGTGCAGAGGCTAGAACATTTCATCTGCTTTTACCGAGCTCTTGGAGTCAGAAGTCTTCGTTCGGGTGATAGGTGAGCTAGGATTTACAGCAGGATGTCATTTCTAGGTAGCAGCCGGATATATGCAAGCATGCTTTAAGCAGCAACTGGTAGCATGCACAGGTACAAACATTTATGGAGACAGAGCAAATATGGAGATGATTTTCCTGCGCCACAACTAAGGGAAGAAAACTCAGATAGAAAAGGAGTTTTAAAAGCCTGCATGAAAAGAAAGGACCTTTCTTCCTTTGAAAAAGTAAATTTCTGCCTTACATCTTCCTCCTTAGAAGCTCAAATCAAATCCAAATAGACTACTGGCATTGCAAATAATTGATTTTAGATTTTGATGTTGGTATTTGTCTTTACTGTCTCCGTGAAATATCTATTAACACATTCACTCTGATTTAAGTGAAGTTACATCTGGTCCAGCTGAGCTGGGGATCTGATCTGAAAGAAGTAAGCAAGAGAAACATTAACAGAAGAAAGGGAGGTAGCCAGACTGCAATCATAAGGAAACACGCTATTCAGAAGCTCAGTCACTGTTTCAACATCATACTGTCAGGAGACCACATCCTGCAGGCATGAAACTTCTTGCTTGTCATGGGACACCCAAGGAGTAGCACAGAGAGCGTACTTCGTTCTCTCATCAGATTAGGCCTCATGTTCATCAGAAGCGTCTCTTACTTAATAGACTTTGACTGTAACACAGCCTTAGAGGGCTATTATTAAAAGATTAGGCTGCCTTTATCCTCTTGATTAATTAATTTTTCAGTACAGAAGAGAAACTCTGAGGTCTCTATTGCTGATGTAACATATTATAGAATCAGATCAGTCAGACTAGTTAGCCTCCATGGACGTTTGTGTATGAGCAAATAGCTCTGTAGCCACTTCAAGATCTATCAAATAATGGACACATACAAAACTGTGCATCGAGCTAACCACGGAAAAGAAAAAGACACGCATTGCATTTTAGTCCTTCCAGCTGAAAATAAAACCAGCTTGATCGGGAGGAAGGTCTTGTAAGGACATTCTTTTTATAGAAAGTTAATAATAATAGAAATTACCTTTTCACTGGGATCTTTTAAAGGAAACTTCAGTCTAAAAAAAGGGTTATGATGTTTCTGGATGAGATTTGTTATTCAAACAAAGCAAGAGGGTAGGTAGTAAAGAATGAGGAACTCCATCTCATCCTCAGAAAGCCAATGGCCCCACCATAATGCCTTTCAAGTCTGACCCTGAACAATGCAGAGCAAGGATTTATTAACTCTTCACCTTCCCTGTCTCAGGTGATGCTTTTTCCACTAGACTCTTGCCTCTAATTTCTCACAACAAACTTCACAGGTTGATGAAGCCCTTGACTTCCTCCTGATTTAGCTTGAGGTCATTTTTGAATCTTTGTGTCAGGTTGGCAGCCCCTTCACTGTGGCTTTCTAACCAACACATTTCATTGTGAAACAGGAGGAAAGGAGAAAATGAGAATCTCCGACTGCTCAGTGTCAACCAGGAGGAACACAAAGCTACAAGCTGTGTCAAACACAGGGAAAACATAGTCCTGTCCTTATGAGTACTGGCCTTATTCTTGTTTAAATTCTAATTACTCAAGTGGATTTGCTGGGCTACTTGCAGATAAAACATGGCTTCTGAATTTTGACAGCTAATCAAACAGACATCCTAAGCCACAGACATGTAACTTGAAGATGAAGATGCTGTTAATGCTGGTAAAAAAGGAGCCTGGCATTTAGGAAGGGGTATTTTAAGGGATGGGGCAAGGGAAAGAATTAAACACCACTTTATCACTGAGAGTAACAGAACTGTGCCAGTTTGGGGAATCTTTTGGAGACTTCGACCACCTATCAGCAGCACTCCAAAATATCACCTCTCATGCGTACTTTGTCATTGTTTTTTCTCTTCCCAGAAGAAGAACTGGAAGGCTATGCTATAAAAAGGTCCTTGCTGCTTCATCTTTACAGGAAAAGAAGTTGGTGACGGAAAGCCACTATATCGGAAGTCAAGGTTTAAGATGAGCATAGCCCTAAAGGACTTCATGCTATACACTAGACATCATCTCTGAGAACACTTGTTGCCTTCCATCTCTATATGGACATTACTAATTTCAAGTGAGGGATACCACACTTTCCTGACACATGACTTGCTTATAGACAGCAAACAAGCCAGTAAGGAAGCTGCTAGACAAAGCCTTAACTTAAGTCCATGGGCCAACAAGGAGATAACTGCATTTTTGCCATGGCTGTGGCACCAAGCCCCAGGTCACACACAGTTTTGATGCGTTAACACATTGTTACAGCAACCAATTTACAAAATGGCTAATAAGGCTGATTTATTTCCCAGTGACAACTACCTCACCTGGAACTACACATAGCTAAAGCAGGGCTGACCACAGCTCCTTCCAATCCCATACAGCACTTCATCTACACAGGTAGGCCCTTGTGAAAAGATTCATCAGGGGAGAAGATCTGTCAAGCACAGAGTTTTACTCAGTCTAGTAAATACTTGTATCTGGACCAGCTGTCCCTCATAGGCAAGAGCAGCACTGATCTTGAGGAGGGCCTTAAATCAAGAACCCAAATCTTTCATGCCAGTTGCCTTCTCTTTGCAAGTTGCGATTCTTCAGTCAAAATGATGCTATTTTACTACTTCAGATGGCTATTATGAAAACAGGTAAATTACTGTTTGAATATTCTCAGATATTAAAGTAAGGGGTAGAATGCAGAAATTTCTACAGAAACGTGAAACTAAGTTATAAGCTATTCTAGATTTAAGTCAAATGTCACTGACAACTCCTGTGCTCACAGTTGTGCTCCACTCTGCAAAAGTAACTCAATTAAGCTCACAACCTGCACATAAGAATATTATTAAAAATGTTCCTATGTTACACTAAAATTCTGCTTTTCTACCATGAAAAAAAACTGTGCTGTTTTTGCAATATTCTTATTCTTTTTGTCCTACCATGCTTGACATCGGCGCCAGATTTCCTTTTTATACTTGAAAATATGGAAAAGCCAGACTCCTCCGAAAAGCCACAGTTCCACATATAGAAAAAGGCAAAGCCCACACGCATTTAAACATTTGACAGCTTTAGTACAACATATAAGGCTACAGGATGAAAAGATTTTGAAGAAGTTAACCTCCTTTCCCCTAAAACCCCTCAAGATTATTTAGGCACCACTTCAATTTGAAGAACACAGGGAGAACCCCTTCCTATAATAACCAGAGGGCCCTGCAGATTTTTCCACTGAATACCGTGACCCCAGGAGTGTCAACGATTTCCAACAATCCAAATTTATCCATCATTCTCATGGGTGGTGAAAACAAAAATAAGAACTTTAGCAACACAAGGAGCACAAACTTCCAGCATGTAGCTCTAGTAGCATTTTAGTTTTGGCTTCTTTAGCTACGCTATCGTTCTTTGCTTGGATAGCTGTGCTTATTTGTAATTCTGCCTTGCTCGCATGCTCCTACTATGGTAAATAATTTTAAACATAAGTTTCAAATGGGTTATTTTTATTGTTAATGGAAAAAGCCTCATTAGAAGATTCTACTGTGCTTATTCAATGCCACTTCATAATGAAAAGCAGATAAACTGTATTTACATTCTGTACAGAATAACTAAAATAATTTGCTACTGCAGATGACAATTTAATTACCCCCATTTTTACTTTTTCTTTCCCAAAGTAATTTACCCTCTTGAGGCATATATACCTATATCAAAGGAGGGAGTTTTATCATACTACATCAAGCATTAAATCTAAGCATTATTACGTGTCAAGTGATCAATTAAGGCATTTATAAATGGATAACTGTGTCATCACACATTCACAAGTATATCTGCCCTGAAAAAAACATTTGTTTTCAGCCCTACTGTTTTATCGCCTCTTGCTACAGTAAATTAGTAGCACATAATTGTTGAAGCAAGTGAAAGACTGCCCAAAAACACTGACAGAACTGATGTCCCTTCATAGCACAGCACATACATTCCTGGTGATCTGCTCCAATGTCAAGCAGATAACTGACACCTTACTGAACTGTTCCACTATAAGCATAGCAGTATAATCCTGGTTACTAGGAAGAAAACTAAATTTGCTCAGTACTGCTCAGAAGATACTTTTAGCTACTGCAGACTTACAAACAACCCCTAACTCCCTAAACTGATTTCAAGCCTGTCTTCTGTTAATGTCAGCTTTACCCAAAACAAACGCCTTGCTTCAGGAGGTACCTGTATGCTAAATCAAAGTGCTTGTCTCTCAAGCAGCTGAAGCAGCCTGAGATACCCCTTAAAAAAGGGCAGTGCAATGAGGAAGCATTAACCCTTTTTATTCCTGCAATGCAGCCTTGGGAAAGGCAACCCCATGTCAGAGGTCAAGGCATTCAGAGAACCGGGAGAGCCCATGCTGGGCAGCTTTGCCATGCATCATCTCTTGATTCTGTCTACCCGCTCCAGTCCCAAGCTGCCTGGCCCAAACAACCAGATGTTTGCCACAACACCTAACTTGGCTCACTGAAGTGAAGGGTAGCCCTATGTGTCTTTGAAACCCACATAAGGTTTCACAGCCTGGAACTCATGCTTTTAAAACTGTTTTTATTAATTTCCTGTATTTCAGATCCCATTTTAGTCTTTTGTCTCTCTCTTTTGAGTTTAGATGTGCAATTTACAAATGAGGCACAGTCCTTTGGAAAGACAACTTTGTGGTTAATCATTCAGGTGCATGAAGAATTATGTCATAGCATTGCATTTGATTAAAAAGAGCTCAGCCTGCACTAGATAGCTTGTTAAAACAACAAGATTAGGTTTGGGATTTTTTTTGTTAGATAAAAGGATGCTTTCATGTTGGTTAGAAATACCTCTGTGTTCACATTGATACAGATCTCTTTTTTTTCCTCTTCTGACATTAATGAAAGGAGAACAAGGCATTTCAGATTTTATTACCATGGTCACTGCTGAGATGTGTATTAAATTAGAGATGTACCAATGCAGGACTTATAGCAATAATTCAGACAGGTACAGAGCCACTACAGACATCAGTCTCCTATCTATGCTTAACATCTGCTTCAAATAAATCCAAATCAGATGTTGGCTCACCAATCCCATAGTAAAGCCTACAAACTTAAAACAAATACATTTCTAAACCATCTTTGACTAAGGACAGACATCAAAAATCCAGATATATCCATAAAACCCCATTACATAATTATTATCTACAACAGTTGAAGGGCTCTACTTCTGAGTCACTCATGTTTCAGTTTACAGACGAGGATGACAAGAGAGTTGTATTTTCAGGTAGCAGCAGAAGTGGAATCCCTTTGGGTGTATATGTGCACATCAGCACTCCACCTCAACCTTTCCTAAACCCCATTTCATTTTTTGCAAGCACGATGCCACACAGCCTGACTGACCCCTCCCTGCCAAAAGTACAATCAACCACATTTTTAAATGTCAAATCACAATACATCACCAGTAAAGAAACTTTGTGAAGAAGGGAGGAAAATATTCCCCTCATAGCATCAGGGAGATGATATTTAAGTCTACTTGATTTACTGCCATTAGCTATATATTTTAACTACACTTCTTGCCTGTACTTTATAGTGTATTCTGCACATGGTATTTTCTTTGATTCCTTGTCACAAGAATTAAACCCCTGCAAGAGGTGCAAATGACCAGGGCACTGTGCACCCAAAATTTACCAAGCACTATTCAAAGAAGTAGGTACAACACCAAAACATCCTTGTGAACTACAATAAAGGAAAAAGAAATGTCAAGAGTGCTACTGACAGACAGAGGCAGGCAGAAAAGGCTACAGAGACTGATGATACAGTGATTTCTCTAAGCCACTGGGCAGATAGTCACAGCAACAGTTAAGTGACAGATGGAAGCTGTAGCAGCATGAGCTCAGGCTGTCTCTTAAAGTCCAGCCACTGGTTCAGAGGTGGCAAAGGTATGTTCAGAGCAGCACTGAGCTAAGCACATGCACTCACGTAGGAACAAGCTGGTATGCTTCTTTATTGCCGGCTACTAGGGTAAATTGGGAGAGACTGGGCTAAGCTTGGGAAGGCAGCTGAAATGACCCCACTATAGTTCTCCATAAGGAAAAATGCAAAGCCAATGCTTTGCCTCAACAGCCTGGGTAGGAGTTTACCTTAACTCTTCTCTTCTGTCAAATACTGGTGGTAATTGTGGTTACCATGTCCTAGTAAACAGCAACTACCCTCAGAAATACAAAGCCCCTCTGAAATCAAGCGTCTGAAGGGAGGCAGCGCCTCTGTCCTACACTACCATTTGAATTCAGAAATCACTCCTCCATGTATAATTTGCTACACATTTCTAATTTAAGTGTTACATATGAAATGTGTATACTTTTATATAATACCTTGTAATCATAAGAGATTGATTTATCTCCCCTTTTTAATATGTGCTTTATACTCAACTTCCTCATAAAAGTTGGTGGCAAATTGCTGCAGTTAGAAAAATACATTACCATAAATTTTGAGACAGGGCAAAGAAGCCTTAGCAACAATCCTGTGGTGCTATAAATACTTCTACCTGCTTTGAATATTACAAAAGAGTGGAAAAAGTAATTTCAATCTGGGGAAGGATTTAGGAGAGCTGTAGGAGGTCTGTAAGCACTTCAGCATGCTCTCCTAAGGTCTTCCCTGATGCACCAGTAATGTCCAGGTATGTGTATTTTCACTAACACAAGTTACAATTACGGGCCTCTCTTTCATGGGCAGTATGTTGAGATGTTAGAGATGCCCAATGAGGGAGCAGATAGTGCTGGAGGCCAGAAGATTGGTGCCATTAGCCTGGAGGGTACTGAGCTGTACCAAGTAGTCCAAATATGACAACACGGTGAACTGGCTATGCTGCTTCTTCCTCCCACCTTGTGCAAAGCAAAGATGAATCCAGTGCTACCCACTGCCCTAAGCTAACTGAACAACTTGATCTTAGTTCTCTGGAGGACTGAGTTCAGCCTTCTCCAAACTGCGCAGTATTCCAAGCATTTGGTATGCTGAGATGAGTGGAACTATTCAACCCTTATTTTCTTTTTTAAGTAAAAATAAGGGGGAAGAAGACTTTATTTTTAATAACATTCTTTCACACCTAAATGTATATGCAAACACAACAGCTTTCCAGAGGAAAGTTTGCTTGGGAAAATTGCTTAGATTTGGAATGGCTGAACATAGGAAGACACTCATGATCCAGCATCCGGGTACTCACCCAGGATCTGGTAAGCCCCAGTGCCTGGCCACAGTTTATTCCCCACATCCGAGGTGTGCAACCCACCCACCAAACTTCTAAGTCTTCTGTCATAGCTTCCATCTCCCAGCAGTAACCTTTTAAATACCCTGTTTTCCTTCTGCACTGGACAGAGAGGCTTCCTGATACCATGTGTGCTCCCACCTACCTCTGTTGATGAGATGTCCAATGATCATTAAGAGGTCATATGAGGAGACTGGCTGCTAAGCTATATGTTTTTAAGAAAATCCTTCCAGGACTGTACTAAAAGGATATTACTGCCCTTTACAATCTAGAGACATTGAAGGTACTACAGGAGATCAAGAGAAGACAGAGCAGGACATAAAGGAGAACCGAATGTCCTCTCCCCTACTAAAACCATATATCTAAGCAAAGCAGGAATAATGTTGGAATAGCTTGGTGGGAGGAAGTGCCAAGGCAGTTCAAACATTTTGCACTTTCTCAATCAGTTAGCCCTACTTGGCTAACGCTCTCAGGAGGTGTTAACCAGATAGGAGGGTAAGAATTCTTACACTCTGAAATGAGAAATGTTCCAGAACAAGTTTCTTTCACCTTCTTTCATGTGACTCCATAGCTTGCTAATCAGACCTATACAATCCTGCAACGTGAAGCAATGCATATAGCCCATTATTGGCTCCAGTTTGGGCCAAAGACTATTTGATCTTGGGAGATAATGGGGGCAGGATTTCCAACTTTGTCTTTTGAGAAATACCTGGTAAAGGAACTATTGAAGTCTGCATGCTAAAAATCATACAAGACAGCTTTCCAACAGTGATTAGAAATATGAGAAAGAAGTAAATTGTTAGTGCTATAAACACAAAGCTAGAGTGCCTCCTCTCATTTTCTCAAGCCCTTATCTCCTTAGATAGGGACCCTTGTAAAGTCATGTTTGACAGAAAGCAAGTGCAACTGAAAACACGGCAAAGTGATGGAATACTTGAAAAAGATGTTACAACACGTAAGAAATTATTTATGGGCATGGTTAAACATGCACATTTTTCAGCTGCTGTTGCTTCTGAAATCCTCCGGCGCACTAAAGGGTGAATGGCTTTAAGCTGCAAGAGTGTAGATTTAGATTAGATATAAGGAAGAAATTCTTTACTAAGAGGGTGATGAGAAACTGGAACAGGTTGCCTAGAGAACTTGTGGATGCCCCACCCCTGGCAGTGCTCACGGCCAGGTTGGATGGGGCTTGGAGCAACCTGATCTAGTGGAAGGTGCCACTGCCTGTGGCAATGGGGCTGGAACCGGAGGGGCTTTAAGGTGCCTTTCAACCCAAACCAGCCTGGGATTCTATGACAATCAGGAGCCCCTCCCCAAATTAATAGATAAAACCCCCTTTAGCCTGGCATGCAACTGTGGTAGTAGCAATGCTAATGTGTTTCGGGTAATGGAATATGCTTTCATTATCCAATCTCTCCAATAAATGAAATGTTCAAAATTATAGACAGATTAGCAAACTAGTGAGAAGACAGCCAGCCGAATTTCAGCTTTTTCATTTCTGTAAGATAGGATGGTATATGGTAAAACCATCTGTAAATTCACTTGGGTTGCAGTATAGAAAGAATTTGTTAAAGGATATTTTAAACCACTAATGCCATCCTTTGCTGTTCTATAAAATGATCTTTTACAGAGGCTCTTAAACTAGCACTATGATGAAGCAAACTGCCATCAGGATCTGTAATTTGAACAAGAACATTTTACCTGATTTTGAGCTTAATTCTATTTCTTTCCTCTGTAACAGCACGGATGAAATCCTAAATTAAGTCTATTCTGATTATAAGAGATCTGTTCATTCTGGTGCATATATATACATGTTTGTGCTCATACATACATATAAATGAATGATAAATATATATACGTGTAGATGAATGTTCAATTGCATTTGCGCATAGATCTCTTTGCTCTTTTGCCTGAAATTCTGGTGGAGTGCAAACTGAACAAGTTGGTAAGTCAAGGCATTGCACAATCACATACATTTCACTTTCTGTTGCTATGACACCACAGTCACAACCGGAACCTGTCTCCATTCGTGCCGATGGACCTTCCACTTACAGGTCTCTGTGATGCACAGCCAATCCTGGAAAGCTCAACTTCATGCCGTCAGCCTGGGCTCCAGACTTGTCTGCTCAACCGCTATGTAAGTGGCCTGCTGGACTGTGGCAGATGTTATGCATTGGGTGTTGCTTTGCTACAAAAATAAAGTCATGCTAAGAGGAAATATTTTGAGTCTGTATGCTTCAGAGACCACAGTGCTTTTTCATACCTTGAAAAAGCGGTAATTGCGCTCTCCAGACAGCACACAGCAGCATAGTAATGGGATTATTCAGACAGTATTAGGTATTTCTAAAGCTTTTGGACAGTATAAAAAAAAAGCCACCAAACCACAAAACTAAAATCAGCCACTGAAAGGTAACTTCCAGCAAATTTCTGTAAACAGCTTATAACCAATACAAAAGCCACCAATAACACGAGGTCTTCACAGCGAGCATCAGAGTTCAGGGACTATAACATGGTATAACTTGGGTGGGTTACGCCTTAATTCAGTTTACAGTTTGACGTAACCCATGAAGTACATGGTAACTGTCAAATTCTACAGCACTGGGCTTATTATAAAATGAGCTATGTCCTAGCACTGTATAGCACTGGTGCTCCTTATTGGGAGCAAGACTAACTGAATCTGTAGAGTCCATTCAGACCTTCTGCATTAACACTGAACTATCTTGAGCAATACGACTTGTTGGTTGAGGCTTCCTTTTACTGCCTGGACTACATCTGGATTTGTGAAGCGGTGCTTTACATTATTAGCTAGAGGTTTAGTGTATATAGTCAGGCTACACAGATACAACTGCCATGAAACCATTTTGTCTGGACCTATTTTCTTTTTTCAGAGAAAATCATGGCTGCCAGACTGAACTGTTCTCGTGACATTATGATTTGCACTGCAGTCATTCGCTTCACCACCATCACTAGGGAGTGAATTCGTCAAGATTCAGAAATGACCACCTTAAGACGTAACAGTTGCAAGATTAAGCTTTACAGAAGCGTATATAAATTACTTAGTCTGCAAAGATGCAAAAGTGACTCTCTCATGCCAACACCAAGCAGCTGAGATAATACAGCACATACTTTGTCTCATACATGCGTTTCTCGTCTCAGTGTGATGAGTCTCCTTGCACTGATACCTGCAATGCCTCAACAGATATGATTACTATTGTACAGGAATTGTCTATAAACTCTACACTTTGTACATACTAAGAAGAGTTGCCAAGGTTCAAGACACAGCACCAGTTGTGATTGTTTCGGTTTACACAAACGCCAAGATTCTAACTTCCAGAGTTTTCTACTTCAGTATCTGTCCCTGCTCCAAATGAAAGTTTGACTTCAATTATCCAAGTGCCCATCCTCCTTCCACTCAACAAAATTCTGTGCTACAGACGGTGCAAATGGCCGGGCATATGCAAAATCCTGTATATTTGTCTTTGAAAGACTGCCAAAGGCAGTGGAGAGCTCGTGCATAAGGCAGAGCTCTCTGGAGAAGTTTGCCTGCTTATAGCATGTCTGACCTCAGACAGGGGCATCAGCCCCCCATGTCTATAGGAGCTATGCATCTTTGCACCTCACTGCCCGAACAACTTTGACAGTCAAGGCTAAGAAGACTGACTGAAATTAAGTTTCCAGATGGAGATTCAGGAACATAGCCTGATACAAGTGTCAGTCTGTTTGCAGGAGCCTTCATTTTCTCAAATTGCTTAGGCAAAATCTTCCTGAACAAGAAAACGTTCAGAAATTGCTGCCAAGTTAACATCGCAACTACCATTTTATTTTCATTTGGCACTAACTTGCTCCCTCAAATATTCAGATCTTCAAAGTTGAAATAAGGAACAATTTTTGGTGAGGAGCTGCGGTTACACAGCGCTTGGCCACACTGAAGCCTGATGGAACTTGTATACTGCTGATCACCTTTAGGAAAATATAGGAGTTAAATTAAAAGAATGAGATATTCCTGAGAACCACCACCTTTCCCATCTCAGCACAAGGCCCTATTTCTCTTCCAACTCATACGTTTTCCTGACCGAAGACAGAGCTGAAGCACACTTCACAGCTCATAAGACCTATTAAAACCCATGATCTTTGAAGAAATAGTGAGGATTCATACAATTACAAATTCCTCTCCTCCCTTTTGAGATATGTCCCTCAGTACCAACTTCACAGGCAGAAACTGGCAGACAGTACTGTGGCCGAGAATTTTGTACTTGGCTTTAGGGGACGAATCTCAGCCACCCTTGGCTGAATATCTCATGATATTTAGGAATATTCAGCACAGAACAAGTGCTGATACCGCAACAGAAAGAGAAAATACATACCAAAATCTTAATAACACTTTTCCTTTTCACATACACAAGTCCATAGAGCTCATGTTTGCTTTTCAGCAACGTGAAAAAGCAACTTAGAATAAAATGATGCAATGATTGCAACCATACAATTCACCAAAGTACTAAAGAGAGGAAAAAAAAAAACCTGGGGACAAAACTTAAGTCTTTAGGGGGATAAGACAAGAATATGAAAGAGAACAGTACAATAAGCATGTACTTGGGAAAAGTACTTAGTTCAGTCAAAGTCAGATCTTAAGAGATTTGACTTTTAAACCGTACCAGCCTAGCTGTCTTCAGGTGCAGGCTTATGGAAGAAATGTAGCATGGATGCAGCTCAGGATGAAGTTTATACTAGATATATAGGCATTTGTGCTGCTGTTCAGCTTGAAAGCACTAGCTTAAAGTGCCAGACCAGGTGGGAATCTGAAGACAGCACAGTATGGATTCCTCTAGAAAACAGGTCTGCCAATTCACCTAATTTAGAACATAAAATCAACCCAATGCAAAGCCAAAAACCAAACCCAAACCACCCCCCCCC